>JAMWET010003628.1:0-5000 GCA_024036415.1 Prochilodus magdalenae | reverse complement strand
CTCCATCTATTTTCACCTCCTCCAATCTCTCTCTCTACCTGAGATGGTCTATTCTTGCTCCTCTTGCCTTCTGTGTGGTTCTATAATTTCTCGGGTTTGGGTGTAGAAGGATTCGGATCCTCACGCGTCTGATTCTGTTTATTAGTCTCTAGAAACCTTATGGCACGTGAGAGGAGAGGAACTATTTTTGGGCAAACAGGGCGGGGGCGACGTCTCTGTCTCCCTCCATCACAGACAGACACAGAGAAATCCATGTTTATTTCATAAGGCTCTCTTTCTTTTCCTTCTTGTGGGCTGTGTGTGCTAAAGGGAGCTGCACATTTAGAAAAAGTAGATCTTTGGGGGGAAAGTGTAAGAATAGAAGTTGGAAAGTACTGTAGACAGTTCTGGAAAGTTTTGGATGCAGGTGCTTTATGTATGATACATGTGTCGGGTCAAATGCTGATTGTGTCAGCATCAAACAACCAGGTCAAACCGAGAACCAGGTCAGAACTGAAATCAGAACTGATTTTCCATTACCCTATTTCTTCATGTCCCTGGTCATGCTGAGCATGACTCATCATACACCAATTAAAGGGCAACATGTTTGCTCATGATCTTTGGGTAAAGTGTATTGGCACTTGATGCCTTTAAGAGAATGTCTGAGTTTTAATTGTGTCATCATTGCTACCACACTGTACATATCACCACCATACCGCACATACAGTATAACTACCATACTGCACATATAACTACCACACTATACATATCACTACCACACTGTACATATCACCACCATACCGCACATATAACTACCACACTGTACATATCACTACCATACCGCACATATAACTACCACACTGTACATATCACTACCATACCGCACATATAACTACCACAGTGTACATATCACTACCATACCGCACATATAACTACCATACTGCACATATAATTACCACATTGTACATATCACTACCATACCGCACATATCACTACCACACTGTACATATCACTACCATACCGCACATATAACTACCATACTGCACATATAATTACCACACTGTACATATCACTACCATACTGCACATATAACTACCACACTGTACATATCACTACCATACCGCACATATCACTACCACACTGTACATATAACTACAATACTGTCCATATAACTACCACACTATACATATCACTACCACACTGTACATATCACTACAATACCGCACATATAACTACCATACTGCACATATCACTACCACACTGTACATATAACTACCATACCGCACATATCACTACCACACTGTACATATCACTACCATACTGTACATATAACTACCATACTATACATATCACTACCACACTGTACATATCACTACAATACCGCACATATAACTACCATATTGCACATATCACTACCACACTGTACATATAACTACCATACTGTACATATAACTACCACACTATACATATCACTACCACACTGTACATATCACTACAATACCGCACATATAACTACCATATTGCACATATCACTACCACACTGTACATATAACTACCATACCGCACATATCACTACCACACTGTACATATAACTACAATACTGTCACTCTACATATCAACTACAATCACTCTACATATCACTACCACACTGTACATACAACTACAATACTGTACATATAACTACCACACTATACATATCACTACCACACTGTACATATCACTACAATACCACACATATAACTACCATACTGCACATATCACTACCACACTGTACATATAACTACCATACCGCACATATCACTACCACACTGTACATATCACTACCATACTGTACATTTAACTACCATACTATACATATCACTACCACACTGTACATATCGCTACAATACCGCACATATAACTACCATATTGCACATATCACTACCACACTGTACATATAACTACCATACTGTACATATAACTACCACACTATACATATCACTACCACACTGTACATATCACTACAATACCGCACATATAACTACCATATTGCACATATCACTACCACACTGTACATATAACTACCATACCGCACATATCACTACCACACTGTACATATAACTACAATACTGTCACTCTACATATCAACTACAATCACTCTACATATCACTACCATACTGTACATACAACTACAATACTGTACATATAACTACCACACTATACATATCACTGCCACACTGTACATATCACTACCACACTCTACATATCACTCTACATATTACTGCCACACTGTACATATCACTACCACACTATATATATCACTACCACACTGTACATATCACTCTACATACTGTATCACTACCACACTGTCCTTTTACTACCACACTGTATATTCTGGTTAATTCATGAAGTCTGAGCAGAGTCCCTGGGGTGTGTCCCCTGCAATCTGTCCATAGCGAGGATGTCAGAATGTCTATCGAACAGTAAACGAACATGTCCCCTAGTTGTGGGCTTCTTGGTGCTATGTCCTCTGGAGAGAGACTGATCACTGTGTCCTCCTCCCCAGTGTGTGATGGGATTACATAAACAACTCATGTACACCTTTTTAAGCTGACAGCGACAGAGAGTAAGTCTCTCTTGCTTTAAATCCCATGCTCCCGTCAGTCTCTGCATGGCCACACCTCCCGCACATCTATGGTTGAACAAGCCAGTCGCCACATGTCAAACCAGTAAGGTTGCTACAATAACATGTATCATCTTCCCTATCATTGAGAGACAATACTCAGACACTTCCTCTACACTCCAAACACTCCGCAACTCAGAAGGAAACTGATTTCAGACTCATGTTGACTTTAAATTTAGGTCTGGCCAAACAAAGGTAGTTTGTAGAAAGCCAAGACATGCTTGGTCCCTTAAATTTGCTTCTCAGCTCTGCACTAGAGCTACGGTTCTTGCATCAGTATGTGCTTTTGGTGACTGGGGATGTTTGGTGATTCAGAAAGACCAGGTGTAAACAAACCCAGGACATATTGTGATGAATGAACCACTCAAGCCTCATTTAGAGGGGGTTGGAGATGGAGAAACCAGAAACCAAGAGCCTCCCTGCATTCTGAGGCAATGGAAGCCTAAGCCAAACTTGCTGATTCATTTTGAAACAGGGGAAAAGGAAATCTGAGGTCAAACCAAAATGATGTGTTATTGTGCTCTCTATGCAGGAGACTACAATGGAGAGTACATGAGCTCATCTGGTCACACTAGGGATGCACTTTAGTGAAACATAAGTAAGGCTGTGTTTTGGCAAGAACCAGGTTATACGTATGCATCATAAAATAGGGGTCACGGTTTAATATACAGTGGTATATCGCAATAATGCAAACAAGGCGATGTATTGCTATACTCTGAATGAGGTGATGTATTGCAATTTTGTAAACAAGGTTATATATTGTGATTCTGTAGGCAGGGCTATATTTCACGATTCTGTAAGCAAGACAATATATTGCAATACTGTAAACAAGGCGATATATTGTTATACTGTAAGCAAAGCAACATAATCCTATGCTGTAAATGAGATAATATACTGCGATACTGTAAATGAGGGTATATATTGTGATACTGTAAACAAGAAGATATATAGCAAAACTGTAAACATGGCAACATAATACGATATTGTACACGAGACGATATTTTGAGATACTGTAAACAAAGTGATATATTGCGATACTGTAAACAAAGTGATATATTGTAATACTGTAAACAAGCCGATATATTTGATACTGTAAACAAAGTGATATATTGCGATAATGTAAACAGGGTGATATATTGCTATACTGTAAACAGGGTGACATATTCGATACTGTAAACAAAGTGATATATTGCGATACTGTAAACAAGCCACTATATTCGATACTGTAAACAAAGTGATATATTGCGATACTGTAAACAAGCCGATATATTCGATACTGTAAACAAAGTGATATATTGCGATACTGTAAACAAAGTGATATATTGCGATACTGTAAACAAGCCACTATATTCGATACTGTAAACAAAGTGATATATTGCAACACAATAAACAAAGTGATATATTGCGATACTGTAAACAAGCCGATATATTCAATACTGTAAAAAAAGTGATATATTGCTACACTATTAACAAAGTGATATATTGCGATACTGTAAACAAGCCGATATATTCGATACTGTAAACAAAGTGATATATTGCGATACTGTAAACAAAGTGATATATTGCGATACTGTAAACAAAGTGATATATTGCGATACTGTAAACAAAGTGATATATTGCGATACTGTAAACAAAGTGATATATTGCGATACTGTAAACAAGCCAATATATTCGATACTGTAAACAAAGTGATATATTGCGATACTGTAAACAGGGTGATATATTGTGACGCTGTAAACAAGACAATATACTGCAACACTGTAAGCAAGACAATATATTCTGATATTGTAAGCAAATTTCATTTTTTAAAATCCGTTTTTCAAAAATACTACGACATGTGCATCGGTTTCCTAAAGCTAATGTAAGAAGTGCATCCTTATGCTACTTGTTTATGTCCATCTATCCAGCAGTTGGGGGTTTTAAACACAACATAACATGAACCACTGTCAGCCACCAATCATTACATTAAACTGCACTCAAGTGTATGTATATTCTTATAACCTCCTAAAATGACTACACAGATGCGATCCAGACATGAAACTGTGCTTTTAGGCCTGGACCTGGCATCCGGCTAGTGCTGTGCAGGGGAGCTACACTCGCAGTATTAACCTCAAAACCTTTGGACAGAAAACATGTGTTGGCTGACTGATGACTTTTGGGTTTGGAAAGGGTTGTAGCGGGTTTGGAAAGCGGTGCTGTCCTTTAGGAATGTAATAGAGGCGTTTAACTAGTGCAAGGCAGCTAACCTAGCGCGCCAGCTCTGACAACACGAGTGGAGGTGACTCAACATGGTAAGCACTGATATGAATCCGACTGGTACCAATGATTTTGGGTTTATTGCATTAGAAGTGTGCCTGCA
>JAMWET010003627.1:215000-223179 GCA_024036415.1 Prochilodus magdalenae | reverse complement strand
GTTGGGACGAAGTGGTACTCCAGAACCAGCTAAATCCCAGAGCAAACGCCGCACTGACAGTGTATCACTGCGGCTTTATGATCATTATCTGCCTTGACACAAGGTGCTCAAGCAGCCCTATAAAAGCCAGTTAAAGAGAGTGACTGGCGAGAGGTTTGATATATAGGGAGTAAGAGAAGGAGGGGTTTTGTTTGCTTGTCTTCTCTCACTTTTCTCTTTTTGTTCCCACACAGCGCAGTGCCCAGCGCCTAATCCCAAAGTCAAACTGTCCCTTACTGTGGGAACCCGTGGCGTTTCCCCTTTTTCTAGCATGAGAGCGCAGGGCCCGCTCCTGGCCTTATCAGCAACGAGGGCCATAAAGCCATCGGCAGCAATAACTCCCAGCAGAAGCAAGCGGCCGCTTGTCAGTTGATGCATTGCTACCGAGATTTTGCTGGGGCTGTAAAGAGTGTTGACGGTTTAACAGGTGAGTGGGAGGTCGAGATTGGACGCAGCGTCTACTCTCCAGGTAACTGAGGGTTCTCTGCTCAGAGTGTAAACAAAAAAAAAAAAAAAAAAAAAATAAAAAAAAAAAAAAAAATAAAAAAATAAAAAAAAAAAAAAAAAAAAAAAAAAAAAAAAAAAAAAGAAAAAAAAAAAAAAACAAAAAAAAACCCATGAAGAATCACCGCTAAACAAACAGATGCAGCACCGCTGGCACCTCATGTCATCTATCGGTGGGCTATCAGAGCTAGGTTTACCTCATCGCATGGACTGTGTGAAAGCCACAAACTCATTAGAAGATCTGGAACTGATAGGACAGCGCACAGGACACCATGGGAATGACGGTCATGCTTGTTCAACACATGCGTTCGTTCCCATATGATAAAGCCTCCCCGGGCTCATCTGCCGTTGCTTCAATGCTCTCCTTCCTGTCCTCGTTCTCTCTCTTCTCTGGGTTGGTGCATGTGTGCGTTTGATTTGCACATGTGAGTGTGCAAAGCAGCAGGAGTTGCTTGCACTGCCTGGTGCCTGTCTCAGATCCTAGCCCTATCTAAAAACCACACACCTTTTATCAGCCATTAGGCCTCTGATTTAACTAGATTACTGCGCTGCGGCGGTGTGGCTGGCTCATGCAGAGAAGGGAGCTCATCCAGCTTCTGCTCCCAGCACAGCAGACATCTGCATGCAAAGCAGAAAGCATGGCAGGCAGGCAGGGACGACCCCGGCCACCTCCTCCTGAATGAAAACGGTGAGCCTTCGGAGCATTTCGAAGCAGCGGGCATGCACGCACTCGCGAGACACCATTAAAAGAGAGAGGGAAAGAAAAAGAGAGATGGTGAGTCAGAACCGAATACACGAATTCCTCCCGAATGTAATTGATTAGCTATGTTTGGTGCTTTGCTAGTTTTAGAGGCTAATGCCACTAAGACCTTGTTTAGACTGCCAGCCCAATCCTGATTTCTGGAATTTCCAGATGGCAAAAAATGACATGAAATCCCAACCATAGCTCAGTGGTGGGTGTGGCACCACAGACAACACCATTACCTGCTAGTGAGTTACCAGCCCATGTGGGTGTATGGGGCTCCGTTCCCCATCCGGGGCACTATGCTGTGTGCTACACCAATAAGAGACTCCTAAGACTCCTACATTGGTCTACCTATAATAAGCCAACCTTGCAAATCGCTCAGAATAAGAACCGCCCCATTCCTTAAATGATGTGCCCCATTCCGGATGCTCCGGCCATTTACATTTACGGCATTTAGCTGACGCTCTTATCCAGAGCGACTTACAAGGTTAATGATTACAGGTGGGCCAATGTAGTGTTAGGAGTCTTGCCCAAGGACTCTTATTGGTGTAGCACAGTGTAGTCACTCAGCCTGGGATTCAAACCCCAGTCTCCCACATGTGGTGGTGGCTACGTGGCGGGTAGTGGTGTTATCCACTGAGCTACACCAACCATAGCTAGACCAACCATTCAGATCGGATCGTAAAGTGTCTTCTGCATCACTCCGGATGCGTCAAACAAGGGCAACGTGAAATCCAGAGTGACAGAAGTGCTGGAAAGAGCACCAAAGACAATGCACCTCCATCTCTCCTGCATCCATGTTCAAAATCCGCATCACCAGCTTAGCTATGTAGTTACTGATACCTATGCCACAGCGTCTCATGCAGATAGGTTGGTGATGCCTGGACAACCAAATCCGATCTGATAACTTGCAAATAGCGGTGTGGACAGTCATCTCAAAAGAGAAACAAATCTGATTTGCCTGCAGTCTAATCACAGCCAAACAAGTAACGAAACTTTATATCACACTAATTAGTATCATGCAAACTGCATGCCTGCTGTTATCTGTAAAGACAATATAGCAATATACTAGGCTTCAAGTTACAGCTGCCACTGCTTTATCTTTGCAACACATCATTCACTGTCCATTGTTGTAGATGACAACAGGCCAGCCTCATAAACAAAGTCTGTTTGAGGTTATGTAACCGTTTGTGCTAAGTGTCTGATCGTTCTGGTACTAATGCTAATTAGCATGAGCTTCCCTTGGTGGTAAGCTACATTAGCACGGCCCCAGTGCACAAGTAAAGAAGCTCTGGGCAGCCAGTATGTCTTGGTGGATCAGCTATACTAAAGGTTAGCAGAGAGTCTGACTTCTCACCAAGCTATGGCTCTAAAAAAACCCAAAGCCCCTCTGTACATTTCAAACGGCAGGAAGCTGGAAGCCGGGGAACGGGAAGCAACCCAAGCATGTTGAGAGAGAGAAAGAGATGGAGAGGGAACCAGAGAGGCCGGACTCTTCCGGTCTACTGGACAATCGTTTCAATTAACGAGTGACTTTGACGAGAGCGTGCAGCGGGGGCCTTGTGGGCGGGACCTGGAGAGCGGCGCTACTGATTGACATGCTGTACAAGGGCACATTCACCAGACAGCTCGGAAACCCGGCCAATCGCTGGATGGAGGAGGCAGCCCAGGGCCAATGAGGGCCCTATTGCTCGGTCTGACCTTCACAGAGGCTTGTGGCAAACTGGCAAGCGAGTCGATGGGAGCTGTCGACAACAGCACTTGCTTGCTGGGAATCAAACTGGCAAAATAATGATCAGATGGATGCGGTTCCAGTGCTTCTCACTACTCGGAAACCAGAGTCATGCAAGAATGAAATATAGCATCTCTCCCTCTCCAACAGATGGGGATATTTAGCACCACCCAGTATTGGGTAAGAAGTACGTGCTTGAGTCTGAATCATCAGTGTTGTTTGCTCCATGGCTGAATAGCCACGTTCATCAATAAAGGCTGTAGTGAAGTTTGGCGGTTTGGTTCGTGAAGTTTGGTTTCTTACATGTGGACTCCCCTCTATATACTTTCAGTCTGCAGCTCTGCATGTAAATTTATGCAGACAATAACAAGAGCCTCCCAGGAACTATTTGACTTGGCACGCTTAGTCGAGAGGAGGGGGGGTGAGACTTCTGCAAATGGGTCCTGGTAATTGCTGATACATATCGGACTCCTGTAGTCATCACCTCGGCCCTGTGCTCTCTGAAGAGGCGGAGGAAACCCTAAGCTTTTCAAAACACTCAGCGTGCTCTGTCTGAGTGCGTGTGTGAGCCGTCTCTCTGAGCCCAGGCCCTTCCTGGTAGGGTTAAAATTCTTATCCCTCCTCTCCTCTCCGTGGCCCAAGGGTGTTCTTTTAATCTGGGCGGGCGCGGGCCTTGCCAAGAACCCCTCGCTGCTCTTTGGTCGGGAAATAGGAGGCCCGTAATAATGATTTGTTTTCTTTTGCCCTCTGAGGCTCTCGAACGCTCACTAAAATAAGTGGGATCCCAGATACAATACCACAACAAGTCCCCTGAGAGGGCAGCAGTCAAACAAAGGCGGCCATGTATGTGCTACGTAGAGCCGCCTGCACTAATAGACAGACTCTAATTAAACGAGGACTGGATGGGCTCTCGGCTGGACTCCTTTAAAGAGGAGGGACGCTCGCTAGGAGAGCTGTGCAATCATAAATGAACTATCCAGAGAATCTGTTTCTCCTTTTTCTCCATATGGAGAAGGTGCTTTGTAGGAGCTCGGGAACATAACGGAGCCGTTACAACACATTATCGTGTGTAATTGTAGCTAACAGTGATGGTGCAATTGGGATCGCTGTCCGTGGTTCATAATTGGAGGCACAACATGAACATTAGCCACATCAGGGCTACACTCCTTTAAGTAGAAGTTGCTAGATGTGGTTTAGAACTTTACATTTTGTGGAAGTTCTAAATTTAAAATAGGGCCTACTATGCTTTTCCAGGTTTTCCGTTTCCTCTCTCCCACATAAACCACTTTCCGCACCTTGTTGGAATTCCAGCCCCTTTCTCTGTTACAGAGTGATGTCATCTTGTAGCACAGTTCTTATTGCCCGCCTACTAGCCAACTTGCCACACCCTCACACAACACACGGAGAGCCAAAACAGTCCAAACTGACCACTCAAAAAGTCCTACTCCAGTCTAACTTGTGACGGTGGATCTACCGACTTGTTCAACCGACTGATACAGCAGAACCATCATCATTTTAATAACGGCTGCAGCGGTGTTGGGGCAGAATATCTGCTCTAAAGCTTGACCAGTAAGCACAGAGCGGGCAAGCTGACCAATCAGATTGCACTGGACTCTAACAGTGTTTGATATGGAGGGTGAATACAGATGTACAGTATGAGAAGCTTGTGAAGCTATTTTAGTAGACCCCAAAGTAAAACGGTGAAAACCGAAAAAATTGATTTTGGTTATGTACAGGTATGTGGTTGGGCAAAATATGGGTGGTGTAAACATCTGTATATCAAAATCACAATTTAAAGGATAACAAGCCTAAAACTGCCTACAAACTTTTACAGTTTTATGCAAACTTTTGGGCAACCTTAGTAAATGACCAGCTTTGCATTATGCAAATTTATGTGTACATTTAAAAGCACAAATTAATAATTTTATTAGCAAAACTGTTACATAATTATGGGTAAAAAGCATAAAACATGGCCTGTGCAATGCATATAGCACCTTTTATATTTTATGTATGTTTTTTAAATTATATTTTTACATATAAAATTCAATTTTTTTAATAAATGAAAACTTTGCAAATATACACAATTCTGCACTATAAAAATAGCAGGGGAAATGCCATACCTAGGTTTATTCCAGGACAACACGACCACAACTATCTGGCACTCCCATTCGGCAACTGAGCTTCAAGCCAGAAACAGTGGATATGGGAAGCTTCTGGCCAAAAGATGCTAATTTCACAAATATTCACGATTTAAAACCCAATGCTGCATACAATAATCACATTTCAGCCAAAGCACTGCTAATGCTGGCTAGCTAAACAGTGGAAGCAGATCAGTTTAGCTGTTTAGACACCAGACTTCCAAAGCTTCGGTATGTAGGGGAGTTCGAGAGCACTTCTTTAGGCGGTGCTGCCTCGGAAGATGGACATGGAGATGTTTATTAGGTGGATGCAGGCACATGGAGGAAGAGGAACTCACTGACATGTGTGCAGTGAAAGGAAGCGGGAAAGCAGAGAGAGACAGAAAAGGTCAGCGAGGAAACAATCTATGAGAGAGAGAGAGGGAGGGATAGAGAGAGAGAGAGAGAAAGAGGGAGGGAGGGAAAGCGAGGCCATTTGGGACAGGGGAAAATGGGCATGAGTGTCTCAGCCAAAAGGATAATAATGCGCTTATTGGGATTATGAAGTGACTCCTTACAGAACATGCTAATACGGTTAATACTGCTACTTTCCACAATCAGTAATTAACCCACATTAGCATAATGCCCCCCCACACCCACAACAGCTTCAAGCAACACGTACGCAGTGCCACACAGCCTGAGCGAGGCTTGACCCCGTCCACTGCAGGGCTGCACAGACGTACAGATGCGCACCAGCGTTGTATCCAGCTGCGGTCGTGTTTTCTGCCACCGGAGGAATGGCGAAAGGAAAACACGGGCACTAAAGCGCTCTAGATGGAGGGATCGGAGAAGGTTGGGGAGGGGAGAGGGGCGACATTAAAGGCCCGGCTATAATTGGAAGTATGTGAAAAATGAAGTGTCAGTTTGGTCAATAAAGAGCAAAGGTCAGCGGCGAGCGGGAGCTACGGGCCCGCACAAAATGTGCTCATTAAGCGGCCCAATCAGAACACAGTGTGCCGCCTGAACCATTAGTCATCAGCCATCTGACCGCCGCTCTCCTCTTATCGCCCTCCTTCTCCAGCCAGGGGAGGAGGAGGAGGAAGGGTGGGGGGGGAAGAAAAGAAAAGCCCGGGCCTGGGCTGGTATAGAAATCGCCGCTCAGTCATCTGGAACGTAACACGGCCCTTTCTGCTTCCCCGTCCTGCTCTGCCTGCCGGCTGCCCAGGCCCTCGGACTGCTGCCCTGACACAGGCTTCAATAATAAATGAAGTTGCTTTTTGCCTACAGTTTGTAGGAAACCGGCCCCCCTGCTCTGTCCTCAGACCCCTTTCAGCCACACGTAGGAAAGTGGGGTGCTAATTAGAGCCTTCAGTTGCAGTTATTAATCTAATGACTTGTTATTCAGCATTAACAGCAATACACCGGTGCTGCCGGAACAAAAGCTCGGAAGACTGATTTTCCGGAAGTCGAAGGATGGTTTTGTTCTGACAGCATGGATATTACCATGAAAGGGGGGGAGGTGTTTGAGATTGGGGGTCCCCAGCATATATGGGACATACACCATGACATTACGTCACGCTAAATATACAGGTAATGTGGAAAAACAACTTTCCATGATTTACCTGTATTGGAACACGAACGTCTGTGGCCAGAGACGACAATACACATATGACCAACACATATGACCAACACATATGACCAACGCATATGACCAACGCATATGACCAACACAGCAATCACTGATGCACCCTGCTCTGGACGGACCTTATGCAGGCGATCAGAGCATCAACTGCATTGCTGATATGGGCCGCGTATTCTTCACATAGTCTCCAACGACTGTGATACCCCCCCAAACTGACCAACAGCTTATCAGGGAAGTGATTAACAGTGCACAGCCACTGCAGCTAATGCAATCAAATATTTGGTGGGTTTATAAACGCATAAAAACACACACAATGCAAACACAAGCTTCACCCTACCAAACAGCATGTGTGTGTCTTCGCTAAGCTTACCTGTCCTGCACTTCGCCCAGTTTCTGTCATTGCTGTTGCAGTGAAACCATCCTGAACTCTGGAGGTGCTGCAGCCCCCTCAGCATCCATACCGCCTACATCCCAGACGACTACCATATACTAACTACCATATACCAACCACTCAGCTACAGCTGTACCTTCTGTGCAAGCTTTGCGGTTCTGGCGCTGAGGAGCTGAAATGTGGACCTACTCTTCAAGCTTCAAGGGAGCACAGCTAGGCAGCCATCAGCCAAGACTCATCAGCCACTACAGCTCACGCTTTGGCTCCCCTGACTAGCGGCCTTTTGGTGCGCCGGATTCTCGCATGAAAAGGAAACCAGACTTTCAGATTTAAAGCCTGACGTGCAGACCAAAAAGATGTGCAGCGTCTATAACTGCTTTTCATATTGGCGCTGCCTGAATATAGACATTCCAAAGGCTCCGACTGGAATAAAAACAGGGAGTAAATAAAACCCTGTGATTGAGGAGCTCTCCGCTTGGACTGTCATCGCCGGCGGCTCGGTCGGATGCCTCGTCCGTCCGGCCCGGCCTGGAAGAAGCCTCATTAGTGCGTGCAGACTTATCACAACCAGCTGATGGGCTAAAGCGAAGCCCCCTGCAAAAAGAAGCAGCCCCACTTTCCTCTGCAACATCTGCCTCAGCTCTCGCTCCTCTCAGCCACCATCAAAAAACAAAAGCTGGGTAGTTGAATGGCCATGGAGCAGTGGTGCGGGAGGTTGGTTTTGGGAGACTCCTTACCTTGTTCGCTGCTGTTGTCGCCACTGTGCGATGTGTGTCCGCCACTGGAAGGTCCCGGCGTGCCCCCGGAGCGCGTGGACGCTGTGTCGTCATGGTCTCTATTCCATGAGGTCTGCACAGAGATAGAGTGAGAGAGAGAGAGAGGGACGGAAGAGAGCGTGCAGTTAGGCATCAGTCTGCTGGGACTCAGCACATAGATAAGAGCTCACTGCACTCCCACATCACAAAGACAGCCAGCGTTATCAGATGTTCTTCACTTGGCTGGATTTTAG
>JAMWET010003627.1:60000-210000 GCA_024036415.1 Prochilodus magdalenae | reverse complement strand
GTTAGTTTTTACTGGGATGGTACATGCAATATAACATTTCCCCAAGCAATTTTGGGATATTTCTGTTGGTTCATTCGTCATGTTATCAAATGCAAATGATGCATAAAAGTATAATAAGTGCATAATAAGCATTTAAGTAATATATCGTCGCAGTCCAAAGAAAAACATATATCTCCATTTTTGGTGATTTTTACTTTTATGTCTCATTTGGTCACATGAGCTGCTGTCTACAATATGTGCTAGTTTCATGACGAATGGACTAACAGAAATGGCCCACAGCTGCTTGGAAAAACGTCTGGTTCCATTGACTTCTATTGAAATTAAATGAGGTTTTTGGCCTCTCCTGTAAAGTTGCGATTTTGGAGATACCTGTTTTTCTTTGGACAGCAACAATATATTTATATATATATATATATATATATATATATATATATATATATACATATAGATAGATAGATAGATAGATAGATAGATAGATAGATAGATAGATAGATAGATAGATAGATGGATATTGTTGCTGTCCAAAGAAAAACATTTATCTTTATTTACCTTCCATTTTGACAATTTTTACTTTTATGCATCATGTGATCACATGACCTTCTGTTTACACTGTGTCAAAATTACATGATATATGAACCAACAGGAATGACTCAAGATTGCTTGGGGAAAAGTCTGGTTCCATTGACTTACATTAAAATGTAATTTTGCCCTCTGCTGTAAAGTTGGCATTTTGGAGATGCTTGTTTTTCTTTGGATAGCAGCTATTTTCTCTCTCTCTCTCTCTCTCTCTCTGTCTCTCTCTCTCTCTCTCTCTCTCTCTCTCTCTCTCTCTGTCTCTCTCTATGTATATATTAAAAAATCATATGCTTTTCATATTAACCACCCAGAGCCTGTTTTGAATTTGACTAATCAGAGAAACCACCATTTGAAATTCCCATGCTGCGTTCAAGAGGAAGCGCACACACACACACACACACACACACACACACACACGTCACGTGATTATCTCTTTGTATCACTTGTTGAATCCTCGACAGCGACCTACATTTGTCCACAGAAAGAGAGAGGGATCACAACCTCTAATTTCTGCCACAAAGCCTATGATTATTCACAATCACTGTAATTGTTCAAGCGTTGCACAAGGCCTATAAAAGCAGCAAGGCACGGCTACATGACCATCAGCGTCCAGAGCATCGAAACACCAATCAGAAAAAGAGATATCGATCACTTAAACGCTGCCTCCACTGAACCTTCGGATAAAGTATATTAGCCCAACCACAGACGCTGCGGTGAACGCTGCTAGAACCACAAAAATGGGGAAGTGAGACTCACACAGTACAGTACTAGATAAGACTCGGACACCGCACAACATTAACAATTAGATGAAGCAGGAAATGTAGTACCACGGAGCAAAGCTCACGAACAAAGTGTAAAACCGGCTCCGCCAAGCATTTCAATTATTCGAAACCTCTCCCAGCCTGCTGGATCAGCTGCTGAGGTCGTAAGCAACTATTGCCGCACCGTAGAGCCCATTTCTAAGGCTTTGAGTTCATTAGCAAATGGCGGAGCTGCTCCTTGTGCTCTGTGCAATTAAAGGCAACTGTGCAAACGCTGCAGCCCATGCAAATGTCTTCACACTCTTTACTTAACTTTCCCAGAGCAAGCATCAGCCCGGAGCAAATGGGCCTACACTGTAAACACATTACCGTGAGCCACCATCTCCAGCCCAACACTTCAATGATATGGCACAATGGGCAGCCCAGATAAGAGCGGAGCGAGTTATAGTATTTTGTCAAGGTTCATATCAGAGTCACCTAATCAGTTGCATCGGCCGTGTCTAGTTTGCATTCAGGCCTTGGCTCGGTGTGTTTAGACGCTTAGGGGTCAGCGGGCCCTCCGCTCACACACAGCACCTGAGGGGGGGCCCAATGCTTTTATCAGCGAGGTCTGAAGTGCAAAGACGCAAATTCCAAAACCGGCTCGGCGGCATTCACGAGCAGAGAGGATCTGACTTCTTCGCCTCTCAGCTCAGCTCTGCTCTTTCTCTCTCCCTCTCTCTTTTTTTCCTCTCTTTCGGTCGGGAGGCGCCCTCCCTCTGTCTTCCACTGCTCGCAGGCCGTGCGAAACAATGGCGAGCCGGAGCCCGAAAGACATTATTGATACGACGCTTGGGTGCGCAGACAACAAGAAAGCCAGCCGAGAGCCGGACCAAAGAGTTTAATAAATTCTATGTATATTCCTGAAATATTTTTTCTTTCTCCCTCCCTCTCTCTCTCCAGCCCTCCCTCTCCCTCCTGCGCTGGAGTCTTCCTGCTGGAATAAATTGGTTTATGAATAAATGAGCCTCCTTTTCTCCCTCTTGTTAACATTTGTGGAGAATTTGCACAAAGAACATTTTTTCCAGTCCAATTCAACTTTATGCCCGAGGGCATATATTAAAAATACATATGGGGCGAGATAATGCACACAATGCAAATTCGTTAAGGGGTAACAAACTCAGCCTGAACTTACAACGTATAGGGAGGAAGTGCTGGTGCGCAGTGCCAGCCGTCAACCAAAAAGTTCCTGTTGGCAAACTTTGCACCGCACAGTCATTACCTCATGGTAAACAAAGCATAAGGAAACAACTCATAGATGGGTGGAGCTTCCGTAGACCGAATTCCATTCACAAATGGGAGGTGTAAACATTCCACCAGCCTTGATATTTGGCATAGAAAACCATCATCAAGCCGAATATAGGCCAAGTCTTCATCCTAAAGTCAATTAAAGATCTGAATCCGTGCCCCCAAGCACACTGTAAATTGCTCTTATCAAGTTATATACCTAGATACCCATGGGGCTTCATATAGGCCTGGGCTATTTCTATCAAGTTCATCATCTCAAACATTCATCAGCTCAAGACTCTTGACAACCACCCTCCCTCCTCCTCCTCCTCCACCTCCTCCAACTCCCTTACAGAAATGTGCTCAAAAGAAACAGTCAAAAGCACAATTGGTATTATCTTATTTAATTCTCCCCTTTGAATTACACCGAAGCATTATGCCTGCTCATTAACATAATCACTAATAGAGCTGAGATGGAGCTGCGGCCAGAGAGGTCTAATGAATGGCACAGGGCTCTTTCTCTCACACAAAAAAAAAAAAACACAGCAAGGTCCTCGTCAGAGGAGCTCTACGACTGGTCAGGGCTTTTATCCGCGCGCTCAACCATATGGAAGTTCACGGATTTGAACGGTTCAGCCTAATCGCTTCATTACGTTTTATGTCGCCACAGTCCCAGCCGACTACGGACGTCCACCTTGCTTATCTAGAGCCAGAAGTATTACTCTAACCAGCAGTCAGCCCATAAAGCGCACAAATGAAAGACACGGCCCAAAATCAGCAATTAAAGCCCGTGCGTAATTACGCACTTGGTGCGTCTTCGCGCGGTTCATGAAAACTGTAAAGTCTCACGATATCGAGAGGATAAGCTCACGCGAGTCCACGCCAAAAACACACACACGCACGCACAGCGAGTGACAAGCCGGCTAATGAAGCGTGAACGGCGGCTGCAAATCCAAGACACCTCGGCGCACTGGTCGTACCGAATCGCCTTAACGCTCTCTGGAGATTTGAGCTCTCTCTCTTACACACGCACGCACACACACACACGCACGCACACGCACACGCTGCTCTGGGTTATGCGATAATAGTTAAAGAGAAAGAAGGACAGAGGAGGAGGAGGGAAAAAGAGAAAAGAAGAAGAGAAAGAGAGAAAGAAGAGGGAGAAGGGAAAAAAAGCAAAGCGCGATGGGAGACGACTAAATTAAAATGGACACGAAGCAGGTCAAGTTTGTGGCAGCGCTCTCGCGGGCTTAATCTCCTCGGGTCGGATCCGGGATCAGCCCCTTAATGAAGCGCTAATGGCTACATTATTCCAAAAAAACATTCCCATTCCCGCCGAACCTGAAGGCCTTTAATCGTATGGAAATAAGCGCGAGCAAGGAGAAAGACCAGGAGGAGAAGAAGGAGGGCGCGTACCTGATCCAGCGGCCCTGAGGATCTGCTGATCTCCTCGCTGTCCGACTTGGAGCCTCCTTCTCTCTCGTCAATGACCAGGTCGATGGGCATTTTGCCCTTCAAGCAGCTGATGTAGCGGTGGCAGAAGTTGTCGCAGAGCTCGTGCACCTACAGCCCAAACAGACCCCAACAAACGAGAGAACGATAAGCAGGATGTGACGCGGCGAGGAGAGGATGGACAGCTCCATTCTCCGCAGGAATAATAGAGAAATCGCCAACAATCGAGAGTGACGTGAGGAGCAGCACAGCAGCCCTCCGTCGCTCCTTCACCTCCACTACTTCTCCTTTAGAGTCCATTAGCGTGGCGCGCCGTTCGGTTCCGTAGGTTACTACGTTCGGCAGCTGCTCTAAAGCCTAAAGCTAGAAGACTTCCAGCGGGAATCAGCCTCCACTGCTAGCCAGCGGAGGAAAGACGCGCAACACGCTAATTGCGCATGGCACTAATTGGAAAAGCCCAGCAGGAGTATGGAGATATATATACACATATATAGATTTACATATATAGATATAAATACACATATATATGTATATGTGTGTGTGTGTGTGCGTGTGAACATATATATGTATATATATTCCTACACATATATATGTATGTATGTATGTATGTATATATATTCCTACACATATATATGTATGTATGTATGTATGTATATATATTCCTACACATATATATATATGTATGTATGTATGTATGTATATATATATATATATGCAAGCATAATTTGAAAGACCCGTTGTTCTTTTAAATACTGTGGAAATTCCATGTTGAATTCCCAAAAGGAATGAGATGAATTACATGAGGGAAAATTCTATTTTTAAAAACTGGGGTATGTTATTTTTACTTCTTATCATTTAGGAGATACGAGGTTTTGTTCTAATAGCAGCGACATCTTGGCGCAAAATTTGCGCACACAAACATCTTAGAAACGTTGCAATCAAAAAGTTTGCGTTACCTTCTCCAGCTCCAGAAGGTGGAAACGTAAAACTTGAATGGCTTGAATCATCTGTAAAAATATTGACAATAAAAAAAACACAACGATAGACAGTAAATACAGGGGCTTTGTGGGTGAACCAGGCGCGCTGCGACGCGTCACAGCCGCAGGACAGAGAGTAACGAACAGCGTCTCGTTTAGCGTTTACGCTCAGAGTAATTAACTGCAGTGTTACAGTGAGTGAGTAAAACCTTCCTTTTGTTAAGCACTAGAAGAGTGGCTGTCCAAAGAGCTAAGCACAGCAGTAGTGCGGGGCTAATACAGAGGGGGGAAAGCAAGCTTCACAGTTCACGCGAGAGTTGACCAAACATTCCAGTTTGCGCGTAAAAGTTTGGAGAAGTTTAATATGACTGGAGGAACTAACTGAGGGCCACTTACCAAATTGTCCAGCTCAGGGTTTGATGAAAACAATGGCTTTTCTGCTCTGATCTGAAATACATAAATACACATACGGGTCACACCAATAGAGAATAAGCGCAGATCTGGAAATGCTAATTTAGCGACTAGCGCATGTACTCGAGCCTGACCTGTTTAGCGAACACTGCTATGTCTTCATTGAAGGACTCTGAGGAGCACACGTCTCCTCCCGCCACCCCTGGCTCTCTGGGGGTGCACGTCGCTAATTCACATTTCTCAAAAATCAGTGCTAGCAGTGGAAACAGAGGGTGCCTGGAAAACACACACACACATTAATAATAATAATAATAATAATAATAATAATACTAATAATAATAATAATAATCAATCACAGTTCTGTCCAGTTCAAGTCTCTCTGAGGAGCTGAAGTCTGCCTAAACCAACTACAACTGAAGCTGCCAGCAGTGCACACATTCACCGTGCAGACGTCAACACCGAGCGGCACGCTCTCTAACCCCAGCCCGGTGCGCTGCTCCAGCGAGCCCGGCTAGACCTCACCGAGCCTACCGTGGAAAACTCTAGGCATTAAACTAGACACGGCGCGCGCTGAACGGCTCCACTGCACGCGCGTTCTCGTTTCAGCCCGAATACAATTAACACTGGTGATCAGCGGCTGGGATCTCTAATTCTACCTCCTAACGTTTGGACGGCTAGAACCCGGCGCACGTGCGGATCATCAGTTTGCATTGATTATTACGGCGCTGTGTGATTGTTATGGTTTTGCATATGAATGGTGTTAAACACAGACACACAGCGTAACAATCCAGAATTCAGCCAATCAGCGTGGCGCTAAAGGGGATCTACCGAAGAAAAACAGGATCGAGGATCAACACAGTGAATTCACTTCAGTGGACCCCATAGCGAAGTACACATGCAGCCCCAACTGAGGATCCCCCCGCTCAGAACAGCACACCGCATAGCATCAGAAACACGGAGGCCTAAAACGAGCAACAAGTTCAGACAGAAAGAAAAAAGGGGGACACAGAAAAAAACCGAGCTGGATAAAAAACTCAACCTTCTATTTTTTTAAATGTGTGTTTTATGGAACTATCCGCTGGCGAGTGAGAGCGCGAGCGCGCGGGGCCGCCTGTGTGTGTTAGTAGGAGGCTCCGGCCGTGTGTGCGGATGTGCTCGTACCCGTAAATGGCGTCCTTGTCCCTCTTCAGCGCGTCGTTCACCGAGCTGCCCATGCCCGGCGCCATGGCGTTGGGGTGCGCCGCGTGCGCGTACTGGTGCGCATGCAGCTGCGCGCCGTGGTTCAGGTGCACCGCCTGCATGGAGCGCGCGCCGTGGGGGTCCCCGTACATGGTGGTGGGGATCCCTACCCCGTCCATGCCGTAGTGGGGCAGGTCTTCGTACTGCGCGCGGCGAAAACACACACACACACACACAGAGAGAGTTAAAGAGCGACAGTGCAACAACCACAACCGCACATACAGCATTATCAGAGAACAGCATTAAATACTGGGAATTCTGGGAAAATTGGAGGATACGGTGGAGTAGAAAGTCAACAAAAACTAATATGGTTTCTGTGTAAACGTGTCAACAGCGAGGCGCACGTGAAAATAAATATATAGGTATATATGTATATTTATATTTATCAGCGAGACTCCCTCACTTTAACTGCACCTCCAACTGAAGAGGCAAAACAGGAATAAGGGAATACAACAGCCAGGGAAATTTGTTCTCCCTGTTTAGGAAGTTTTGTGTTCAGTTTTTTTTTTTTTTAATTTATTTTTTTGCACGTGCGAGTTTTTTTGCAGTGTAGTAAACAGTTTACTAACAGTCTGTGAACTACAGCGTGTGACTGGGTATATTTAGGCAGGGATACATTTATAGTAAAGCCAAAAAACACCCGGATAAATAGATTTAGACAGCAGTAGTGCTCCAAACTGACATTAAAGTTCACTAAAATTACAGAAATGTCATTTTTAGGCTCTTCCTCTTTTAAAACTCGACTTTTTTTCTTATTTAGTACTTAGTATTTATACTGTAATTGTTTAGTACTTGTAGTCCGGGAGATTTTCATTGTACAGTGCAACTTCTTGTTTCTCTGTGTATGACAATAAACGCTGGGCTAAAACTCAGCCTGGTTTAATTTCAATTTTTTCAGAAATTCTATTAGCAGTACATGCAAATGATAAAACTTTAACATTTAGAAATTCCCGTTTTTTAAGGCCGCTCTAATCACGTGGTTAGTTTATCTTAACTTTTAAAAAATAAAAATTAGCCCTAATAAATGAGCTAAAAGTGATTTTAGCCTGTTGCGTTAAGGGCCGTGTAAATTATTGATGGTGCTGGCTGAGAGTGACAGGGCTAACAGCAGCAGCAGCAGAGGCTACAGAGAAAGTGGGCCGAGTGGGGAAGCACAGCCTGGACCGGTACGAGGTGCGGACAGCACGCGCTGCGACCCCCGAGCGCCACATTTACTGGGCCAAAAACAAAAGGTCCGTGTTTGGCTCTCTCTCGCTAATTAGGCTGCGATCTAGTAAAAAAGGTGACTCACTAAAAGTTCATAAACTGAGCACACTCAGCAGGTTTACTCCCCCACCCTCCCCTCCACACACACACACAGAGAAATTTAGCCATGCTCCCGTCTAAAGCCCGAGCCCAACAAACTCCCAGCCTCTGTCACCGGCCACGTTTCAGCCTCCAGCCTGCGCTCCGCCGCAGTGAGTTTGGGGAAACTTTTCTACGTGTGTGCGTTCGTGTATGTGTGTGTGTGAGTGTGTGAACGCAGGCTACGCACCCTCTGCGCCATCGCCCTCCACGCTCCCACGGACTCGTTCAACGCGAGATATATTCCCTAAGAGGCCAGCGTGGAGAAGAAGCCCCAAATCCAAAAGTCTGGTTCCCCCAAGAATAACACACAGCAGCAGCAGCAGAAGAAGAAGCAGAAGCAGCACCAAAAAATCCAAGCGCGTCTTTCGTGCGATGAAGCCGGTCCGGGGCGCTCAACTTCGGCCAGCAGCTCCTCTACGCACCGCAGAGCTTCTCTCCCCAAGCCGGCGCGACGTGGAAACAGAGCCTCAAACAACACGAGCGAGTCCCATGGCTTTTCTTCTTCTCCTCTTTCTGCCCTTCTTTCTCTCCCTCTTTCTCTTTGGTTCTCTCTCTTTCCCTCTCTCTGGTCCGGCTGCTGTCAGTCAAAAAAGGCGAAGCTTGTCAAAGTGCTGAATGAATGATGATCCTCCGCTGCGCCTCCGCACACGCCGCGCGAGAACCGCTCAAATGCTCACGAGCACGACGCGCTCGCCTGCTTTTTTTCCCTCCCTCTCTTTTCTTTTCTTCTTTACGCAAAACAAAAAAAGAGAGAGGGAGAGGGAGAGAGAGAGGGAGAGAGGAGGAAAAAAGGCGTCTAAATGAGACCGAGAGCAGGAGGTGGGGTGATAATTCTGGCTTAGTTTTTGTTTTCTCCCTCTCTCTCTCTCTCTCCTTCCTTCCTTCTCTCTCTCTCTCTCTTTCTCACTCACTCGCTTCTTCGTCTTCTTCTTCTTCTTAAAGGAGCCACGATCGATGCTGCGAGCGAGCCGCCTTGGCGTAAGTGTGCGCGCGCGCCCGTACGAGACCGTGTATATCTCGCTCGCTCACTCTCTCTCTCTCTCTCTCTCTCTCTCCGTGTGTCTAGGCTATGTGTATATGTGTGCGTGTGCGTGCGTGCGTGTGCTGTAGGCGCTGAGGCTCGAGCGGACTGCTGAAACCCGGAAGTAGTGGTGGCCATAACAGGTCGTGTCTTACACAACGCAGCGGGCCAATGCAAGTCTCCCTCGGAGAGAGGGGGGAGGGGGCTGGGGGCGGCGCGAGACCACCGTCCACTATCACACTGAACTCGGGGAGAAATAGCCACACGCGGGGTTATCTGAGACCATCGTAGGTGCTCCTCATTCACGTGAACGTGCGATATGCCCGAGCAGCAGTGCTAGGAAAGGAGTAGGAGCTTCAGCATCAGTCAGGCTACTTTCAGTATCACCCCTTTACATCATCATCACCAGAATTCCTGGAATTAAAACTGCTGCTAGCTGCTTCACTTAAGAGTTCGGCTTGTATTGGCATGTTTATCTGCAGCCCGTCCAACCACGTGGTGTGTGTTCATTTGAATGAAACCCATAGAAAGCTGAGCACAGTCTGAGGTTGTTAGCATTTTCCTGTCTTCGCACATTTACTGTTGCAAGTGAAGCAGAGCTGAATGCAGAGCTCACTGCTCTAATGTACATCCAAAAAAAAAAAAAAATCCCCCCTCTCAGTCTGAGAATGGGCTCATCCAGCCACCGGAGGATCTCACAGTTCGGTACAGCGGCCAATGAGAGAGAGGGAGAGAGATACCGCTCCTCTATTGGCCCCAGAAATGATCCATCAGTTCAAGTGATCGGACTGTTTGAGGCCAGATATAATAATATGAGAACAGAGAGGAGAATATTACCAACACAGGCTGTCTGGGCTCTGCGGATCTCCTCACATCCACCAGCCTGGCCCATGTCCTTAACCAGTCACACACACCAATTAAATAAATGCAGAAACTCTGTCTACAATTTAAAAATACTAATAATAAACAATAATATTATTAATAATTGTAATTATAGGAACTGTAATATAAGTGTTTCATTTAGGTACAGATTGGTTTGTACCATCAGTCCTACGTTACATTTACAACACTTGGTCAAAGTGCAGCACTAACTAAATTTTAAGTTTTATTTTTTTCTAAAACCTACTAAATCAAAGTTGCAAAAGCTGCAATACTAATGCATATATGATCAGAAATATACCTGATATATTATCTAATATAATAGCTTATATATGCACTGGTATTTTTTGCATGCAACAGTTATGTATGTGCACACAGTAACAAAGCATAACTTACATATTAATGCATTGTCGTTGATATAGACGTATGTATATACATAAATGTAAAGAACTGGAGAGTTTGATGTTTGTATATATGGACAACTTTAAAAATACTCCAATGTTTTAGTTTAATATATACACACATATACACACACATTATATACATACATATATATATATATATATAATGTGTGTGTATATATATTGTGTATATATATATATATATATACATATATATATATATATATATATATATATATATATATATATATATATATATATATACATATGTC
This sequence comes from Prochilodus magdalenae, assembly GCA_024036415.1. NCBI lineage: Eukaryota > Metazoa > Chordata > Actinopteri > Characiformes > Prochilodontidae > Prochilodus > Prochilodus magdalenae. The sequence goes on along the minus strand of JAMWET010003627.1, from coordinate 199,398 downwards.
ATACATATATGTCAATTAAAAAACACTAAAGTTTGTGTGTGTGTATATACAATAACAAATAACATATAATAACATATAATAACAAACTTTAGTGTTTTAAATGACACAACTCAGAAAAGTATGCTCTGACGCTCCTGCATTATTGCTAAGCTGGATCTTTATGTGGGAGTGCTGCATATACGAGCTGTAGGAGCAAATCTGTCATCGATCAGCTACGGCTTGGCTTTGTGGCAGCAGAAGCAGCAGCGCAGAGAGAGCAGGTAGCGCGGCTTCCACACACTCACACACACTCATACACACACACACACACACGGCCACTGCTGCCTCTGACCGCAGCCATCCAGCACGGAGAGAGGAAGGAGCCCGCTGCTGTAATGTCCCGCCGTGAGAATGACTCCCAGTGGCCGGGGACCGGCGGCGTGACGGACTGGATGAACTCACGGAGGAGTGAGGAACCCCAGTGAACACGGCTCGGTGTCTTGTCTACATGACACCGGTGTTTTCTGCGGGTGTGAGTACGGTTTCCCATTTGCTTCTTGCGCGAGCCGCTCCGAGCGCGTGGAGGGAGATTATTTAGCATGTCTGAAGTATTACCGGGGCTTTAAATTGGACATGCTGGAAGTTTGGAATTGTGCGGCGAGGCTGGCTGCCCGAATTACACGCCGTTTAGGCTGCTGTGCGTTTTAAGGCGAGTCCGCTTTTTTAAGGTGGCGCTTCCTTCGCTTTGCCGCTCTCCACAGAAATAGCATTATAAAGTAATTAAGCTGCTTCAATTAGCCTCCCTAAAAGGAGTCTGTGGAGCACAATGGAGGCCAGGACTTTCACTCTAAACTTTTCTCTCTCTCCCTCTCTCTCTTTTTTCACCGAGGGTCAGCAGATTGCAGCACGCCTCACTGACTAAATACCGTCATTTAGGCTGAATTGAATTGTTTTTCCCGAGGAAGTTTAGGACTCAGTCAAGCAGAAGCTCCAAATCTGCTGAACTGCAGGTGATAAACCCACAATAAAGGGGTTTGTGTATTAGGGCGCTGTTGGGCTGTTTCAGTCTTTCTTTCTTCCCTCCTTCTTCTTCTTCTTCTTTTTTCCCTTCCTCCCCAACACTGCTATATTTATGAACCAAAGTGCTAATTAGCTAGACAGTTTATTAGCTTCAACAGCCTCGGGGCTATTTCATAGTCTGTTGTTGCTTTACATATTAACACGCGATGCGAGACAAATTCGGTTATCCCCTGGAACACCGTGCAGTTTGATTGGGAGACTATATTTTGGCTGCTTTATTGGGATCCTGTGTGCAGAGACTTCACGAGGCAATCAGAGGTCAGTGTTAATGTGGAAAGAGGGCTACAGGTCCACTAAGCACGCTAACTAAGCGCTTGTTATGTCCATTGTCTGGATTGCTGTGAGCTTGTTATGTCTGGGTCTCTTATTGCGCATTTATGTTCCAGCACTTTCTTAAATGCACTTTTAAAAAATGGTGCAATAATGAGCAATACAGCAAAAAGTACATTGGTCGTGTGTTTGGTTATTCATTTATTGGAAATTATTTGCAGTGCATGGAGATCAAATATGATACGTAATAATAATTATGGTAATGGTAATAATCTAAAGCAGCCGGGACATCAGCTTGGTGGAGCGATTACGTGATACTGGGAAATTGAGTATATACAACGGAGTTAAGCCCTGGTGATAATGAGTGGGCACCGGATTGCGGTGATCCGGTTTTATCCCTCAGATCGTTGGCTGTATTTGTAGAGCTGAGATTAGCTAATAATAAAAAGAAATAAAAACAGAATAACCAACGGGCCTGAGTGATGAAATATCATTTTGGAAGAAAGCCGTACGAAAGTGTATGATCAAGATATAAAGAATAAAGGGGGGGAAAAGGATCAAGATTTAGAAAAGTATTTAATGGCTGTAATGAATATAAGCGCTTAGATTTGCAGTGGATAGTAAACAAGTAGAGACCCCTTAAAAGAGAGGAACAGCCGGAGTGAAGAGACCTGCACAGCAGCGCTGGATCAGTGCAGCCTCCTACTGGACACTCGCGGAACTGCAGCGCTCACGCTGTAAACTCGATTTACAAAGCTTAGCTGCTAAAATCAGCGAGGACGGGGTTTAAACTCCTGTAAAACACTCAGGCAAAAATCAGTATCACTCACCCAAGTGTGAACACCTCCTTACTGCCCCTTTATACACCTTTCAAGTCTTACTTTTTCACTGACGGTTAAAGACACAACACAGTGAGGTCAGGAAAGAATGACCAGCCTGCACACCAAGCACACTGCTACACGTTAGCGTGCGGACCGCTGTACAGAGTTTCCTGCTCCCCTGACTGCAGTGCAGTAATGCTGTCCTGAGGATTTGTGTAATAGAGGTCTAAATGGGCTGTTTTACAGTTTAAAACATCATTTCAACACGAAGGTAAACAGGGACTCTGCAATGAGATCAACTATAAAATCTAATTTAGACAGGAGTCTGTTTCCTACAGTCTGGAGTTCGTCAGTCTTCCTTTTCAGTAACACTGTTAAAGCCAGTGTCAAACGGCTGCCTTTTATTTGTCTTTATGTAGGGTGTGATACATGTATACACTCAGGCTCATATATATATATATATATACATATATACACACACAAAATATATATCAATACAAACACAATAAATTAAATGCTCTGAGTGTAATCTTAAAAAATTTATATAGTTAATATATATATATATATATATATATATATATATATATATATATATATATATATATATATATATATATATATATATATATATATATATATATATATTAACTGTACACATTTATATACATATTAACTATATACAATTTATATAATATCCTTACTATATACACACACACATATATATATATATATATATATATGCTTACGTACGCTGTTGTATTTTTTTGATAATATACTATTTAAAAAATGGAAATAAAGAAAAGGAAAAATACTTCATTATTAATGTAGGTCAATGTAACACATATTGCAAAGAACATAGGAAATTAATACATTTTGTAAAACAAATGGAAAATTAATAAGCAGTGACAGAATATATATATATATGTATGTGTATATATATATATATATATATATATATATATACATATACTGTCACTGTCCAATGAAAAACATGTATCTCCATTTTGACTTTTATGCATCATTTGAAAACAGCAGCTGCCGTGTACACTGTGTGAGAATTGCATGATGAATGGACCCACAGAAATGGCCCGAAAGTGCTTGGAAAGACGTCTGGTTCCATTGACTTACATTAAAAGTGTTCTTTTAATGTGTTCTTCAGTATTTTTATATTCATGGGCTTCACTTTGTCCCGCTAAAACACAAAACAGTCATTCATAATTGGAGCTACACTCTCGCACCTAAAGCTGCTCTTTCTTTCTTTCTTTCTTTCTTTCTTTCTTTCTTTCTTTCTTTCTTTCTTTCTTTCCTTCTTTCCTTCTTTCTTTCACCATAACTATCATTTTTGCACCAGTGGGCGCACTTCTAAATTGAAGGTTTATGGTGTTTGTAATGTAATTGCGAGTTGAAAATAGCTAAATCTCTGGGTGCCTTGTAACTCTCTCGCTCTCTCTCTCTCGCTCTCTCTCTCTTTCGTCCTCTGTCTCTCAGCTATAAGCGCCAAAACATTTGTCACTTGAGGTATTATTTCAGGTGTGCTAATGGGATCACAGCCACAAGAGAGGACAGAGAGCGAGAAGACTGGAAGAGACAGAGAGAGAGAGAGAGAGAGAGAGTATGTTGGATTAGTGTGAGTTCATATGACTTTGGGTCCTGGCTGCATATGTGGTGTGCAAAAGTGCAGGCTGGCAAGAGGTGAAATGAAGAGAGCACTGCCCTGGATAAGAGAGAGAGAAAGAGAGAGAGAAAAGAGGTGGGTGTGTGGGGGGGGGTTGGGGTGGGGTACACGACAGCACCGCAGAGAGCCAGCGACGCCTAGGCCAATCACAAAGTGCAGGGACGAGTCTCACACCTCCCGAGGAGGCTGTGAATTGATCAGCACCTTAGAGAGCGGCAGAGGAGAAGAGAAGGCGGAGGGAGAGAAAGAGAGTGAGTGAGCGAGGAGAAGTGAGCACACGAGAACAGAGGAGCAAAAGAGTGCTTTTGCATTGGATGTGTGAAGACCCCGCACTTCCCTGCAAGGATACAAGAAGAAGCAGCTCAGTAATGATCCCAGCCAACACATCCAGATTCCTGATGTGACCGTCTACCGCTGACTGGCTGCACCTCCTGTCCATCAAGCCCTCCTCCTCCGAAGCTGCTTACATAAAACACTGTAAATATGTAAATATTTGTCCGAAGTTAAATACTTAAGGGATACATTTAGCTCAGCTAAGGGCTATATTTACATGCCCTGCATTAGCACAAACTTCTTAGTAAATGTTAACCTCAAGTGTCTTCCAGCTCTGTGTATTTTTGCAGCTGTCAAAAAGCAAGTGATTAAAAAAATCAAGATTTAAAAGTGCTTTTATTTTAAGTTCTTTCAGTGTTTTTTAATGCAGGTACTTTTTTACTGTTTGTGCATTACTCAGACGTTACAGGGGACCCTGGTTGTAAAGACATATGGGCCCCTGTATGTTATACATGCCCAGTACCATTCAGAGATGTTTCATAAACCAGCAAAATACTTATTAGTTATTATCAACAATCTCAAGCTACTTATCTTATTATCTCTCTAATATATCTCCAATATATCATTCATCGATCTCAGCTTTAGCTAGAACATGACATCAGTGACATCAACTTTTCCATAGGACTGACCCCACTGCAACTCTATGACATCATCACAGTGGGACCGTGGTGGCCTACGTATTTGTCATGCTGTTATAATAAACAGAGAATTCATGTCATTCATTTGTGAACACCATCACTGCCCAAGGAAAAACAGGTATCTGCAGACATGACAGCTTTACAGGAGAGGGCCTAATGTAAGTCTACTGTAAGTCAATGGAAATAGACTTTTCACCCAGCTGTGTTGGGCCATTGCTGTTGGTTCATTCATCATTCAATAAACATGTATTTCATAAACCTCTCCTTCCTTCTTTCTTTCTCTCTTTCTATTTTTCTTTCTTTCTTTCCTTCTTTCTTTCCACCTTCTTTCTTTCTATCTTTTTATCTTTCTTTCATTCTTTCTTTCTTTCTTTTTTCTATCTTTTTATCTTTCTTTCATTCTTTCTTTCTTTCTTCTTTCTATCTTTTTATCTTTCTTTCATTCTTTCTTTCTTTCTTTCTTTCTTTCTTTCTTTATTTCCTTCTTTCTTTCTTTCTTTCTTTCTATCTTTCTTTCTTTCTTTCCTTCTTTCTTTTTTTCCTTCTTTCTTTCTATCTTTCTTTCTTTCTTTCTATCTATCTTTCTTTCTTTCTCTCATAGTAGCAGCACACTACTAAATCAAAGGGTTAACAAACATGAAGAATACACACATATTTCCTTCCTTTCTTTTTTTCCATCCTTCATTCACCATAACTACCATTTTCGCATTGAACCAGTGAGCATAATTAATAAACCTAAAAAATAAACACATATTTTATACGCTTTCTTTCTGTCTTTCTTTCTATAATCACGGCTTACACATAGCACTAGTGAGCGCACTACTAAATCAAAGGTTTAACCAACATGAACAGTGCAAGACATATTTCTAATGTAAGTCACTGGAACCAGACTTTTCACCCAGCAGTGTTGGGCCATTTCTCTTGATCCGTTCTTCCTGAAACCGTTGTCTCATAGCACCAGCACACTACTAAATCAAACAGTTAACAAACATGAAAAGTGCACCCATATTTCATAAACTTCCTTTCTTTTTTTCCATTGTGAAAATATCCAGTGAGCTTATTTAATAAACATAAAAAATACACACATGTTTATAAACGCTTTCTTTCTTTCTTTCTCCATAATCACTATTATCACATGGCACCAGTGAGCATACTCAATCAAAAGTTCATAATCATATAATCATAAATCATAAACATGAAGAATAAAAATATATTTCATAAACTTTCTTTCTTTCTTTCTTTCTTTCTTTCTTTCTTTCTTTCTTTCTTTCTTTCTTTCTTTCTTCCTTCCTTCCTTCCTTCCTTCCTTCCTTCCTTCCTTCCTTCCTGCATTTCTGTTGGTCCATTTATCCTGAACATCCACGCAGTGTAAACGGCATCTGCTGTGTTCAAATGATGCAAAAATAAATACCCAAAAAACGAAGGCATGTTTTTCTATGAACAGCAGCGATATGCTGCCTGTTGCACAACACATTGTTATATGACAGCTTTAGGAAGATTATGGCCTAAACATCTGATGTCCATTCATAACAGATAAAGTATATATGAGCACTGTAGGGCAAATTTAAAAATGGCATGTATTAGCACTATTTTACCATCGTTAGTGTTACAATCCATAACAGAAGAGGATCTCTGGCCGTTCAAAAATCAGAAAGCTTCTCCACAGTGACAACAAACCACTCTGGCTGACTCTGTTTACATCTCAGTGATTTGGATCATGCTGAATTGATGTCAGATATTGTGTTTGCTCATCTAAACCAAACACCACATTGAACATATTTATTTAAATGGACTTGAATGGAACCGGCTGAACTGCTGTTTACCACATGAAGTCATTTTTGTTTTCAGGTTGAGCTGACGAACCATTCTTTACAGTGTATGCAAGTGTCCACGGCCCCTCCCACAGCCATCCAGGCGGAACATGGTCACGCATTCTGGAATTAGAGGTTAGAACAAACGCGTAGCTCCGCCGACACCTGCTCGCAGAGCAAATGACCTGGCGGGGGCTGGTTGTGCCGCTTCTGTCACCAAAGGCCGAGGGTGCCATTCCAACACCCCCGAATAAACATGCCGAGGGGGAGGGGCTAATGAAGCCATGAGGATGTCGCTTAATTCAGCAGGAGGTGTGAGCTAAAGAGGATCCTCGGCCCATGTGAAGCCCTATGCCACCTCTGTGAGAACAACAGGGTGGGGTGAAGTAGTCATACAGATACAGAAGTATCAATTTGGAGTAACCTTGTATATTAGACCCACATTTAGAGTTGATGTGCTAATTTGGAAATATTGACCAACCCCATTTATCTGTCAGCATTTTTTTGTTGGGATGTTGAATCTTTTAGCTGCTCCGGCCACATGAGGACCAAAAGATTTTAAATATCGTCGCTGTCCAAAGAAAAACATCTCCAAAATGGCAACTTTACAGGAGAGGCCAAAAACCTCCTTTAATTTGAATGGACGTCAATGGAACCAGACGTCTTACCAAGCAGTTTTGAGCCATTTCTGTTGGTCCATTCTTCATTACATTCTCACACAGTGTAAACAGCAGCTGATGTGATCAAACGAGACACAAAAGTAAAAATCAACAAAAATGAAGATACATGTTTTTCTTTGGACAGCGACGATATGCTTTCAATCGTAGTTAAATGATAGGTTACCTGCTCTTGACCTAGGAAGGCACTTTGAGGATCACCCCGGCGTTGTAAAATATGGCCATAGCATTAATAAAGAGCTGCTCTATATATTAAGTAAACTAAATTCATCCCAACATCTTCCTTTTACCTTTAAAATATCCTCTAATATACATTTATGTTTATTCTAAATCATTTTGAGACGCTTTGGGGCAGATCTCTGTGTTGTAGAATATGCCTACAGCATTAATAAAGAGCTGCTCTATATTCACAAAATTAAATCATCACTTGAAATATCTTAAGTAAAATTTAGTTGCCTTGAATATATCCCTTTACCGCTCAATAATAAACCATCCTCTGATATATGTTAATGTATATGTATATCCAAATCTGCCAGTTTGAGAAACAGCTCAGCATTGTAAAATATGGCAACAGAATTAATAAAGAGCTGCTCTATATTTACAAAACCAGTCGTCACTTGAAGTATCTTGAGTAAATTAAGCTGCCATACTTTTTTCTCACCCTTTCAATAATAAACCATCCTCTAATATACGTTAATGTATATGCATATCCAAATCTGTCAGTTTGAGAAACATCTCAGCGTTGTAAAAAATGGCAACAGCATTAATAAAGAGCTGCTTTATATTCACAAAACCAGTCGTCACTTGAAGTATCTTGAGTAAAATTTAGTGCCTTGAGTTTTTCCCTTTCCCTTTCAAAAATTAACACATCTTGTAATATATGTTAATGTATATGTATATTTGAATCTGTTGGAACATACTAGCGTTGTAAAATATGCCTACAGCATTAATAAAGAGCTGCTCTATATTTACACAACCAGTCGTCACTTGAAATATCTTAAGTATAATTTAGTTGCCTTAAATCTATTTCCCTTTACCGCTCAATAATAAACCATCCTCTAATATATGTTAATGAATATGTATATCCAAATCTGTCAGTTTGAGAAACAGCTCAGCGTTGTAAAATACGGCAACAGAATTAATAAAGAGCTGCTCTTTATTTACACAACCAATCGTCACTTGAAGTATCTTGAGTAAAAATGTAGTTGCCCTAAATTTTTCCCTTTACCTTGTACATTTGAATCTGTTGGAACATATTGTGGAACATCTCAGCCTTGTAAAATACGCCTACAGCATTGATAATGAGCTGCTCTATATTTACAAAACCAGTCGTCACTTGAAATATCTTAAGTAAATTAAGCTGCCATACTTTTTTCTCGCCCTTTCAATAATAAACCATCCTCTAATATATGTTAATGTATATGTATATCCAAATCTACTTTGAGAAACATCTCAGCGTTGTAAAATATGACAACAGCATTAATAAAGAGCTGCTCTATATTTACACAAACCAATCGTCACTTAAAATATCTTGAGTAAAATTTTGTTGTCCTAATTTTTTCCCTTTACCTTTCAATAATAAACCATCCTCTCATATACGTTAATGTACATGTCTATTGGAATCTGTGGGAACAGTTTGAGGAATAACTCAACATTGTAAAATATGCCTCTAGCATTCCTAAAGAGATGCTCTACATTTACTCAACCAGTTGTCACATGCTGTAAGTAAACTTCATTTGTCTTTTTTCCTTTACCGTTAAAACAATAAAACAATAAATGTATGTTAACAATAAGGTGACTTTGAAGCAGATCTCAAATCTGACTACAGCATTAAGACAGAGCTGCTCTATATTTACACAGCCAGTTAAACTGAAGTTGCCACAATTGTTCCTCTACCTTTCAATAATAAAACATCCTCTGATATACATATATGTAAATCTGAAACAGCCAGTAATGCAAACACAGTGCATGTAGGGAAACAATGGACTTGTGGTGTAGATTGTACTCGGCACTAATGTATAATACATATAGCCCTATATGTGTAAACCAAGGGTGCTCCCCAAGAGCAAGAGAAGAAACCACGAGAAGAAACCAAGACTCATCAGAAGAACCCACCCTTCTCCGATCAACAGGAAAACAACTAAAGAAATAAGAATAAAGGAGAATCTGAATATATACAGCAATTATCAACATAACGCCTGGCGTCCAGTCAAAGTCTAGAAACTCAGCAGAACTCAAGCACCCAAAGTCACATCACTGAGGTTCATTCAAGTGCCATCGCGTTTTAATTGTGCGAGTCCTTGAATAATGGAGCAGCGGTACGGTGATGCAGGGGCCGCAGGGTCGGAGTCCCCTGGGGGCCGCGCTGCTGCCCTGGGGTAGGCCACAATCACAGGACTCCTGACCCAAACACTCCACACTTTGATTGCAGACCCTCACCATTAACAATGACCTGAATGGGATCTGACGCTGAGGGTCTCATTGAGTCCCTAAAGGAAACTTAAACCAGAAAGAAAGAGGCAAAGAGACAGAGAGGGGCTTCTCTATCAGAGGAGCCCTGACAGATTCAGATCGGATACCCTCACTCTCCTCTCCTAGCTCAGGAACACTCTTCGGAACATCTCGAGTGTAAAGTGAGCGGTGACCGGTGTAGACGATTTCATACATGTAGCAATCAAATCATTTCTCTTACTGAGCACCTAAATTCAAGGGAAAGTGTGAGGGCCTTAAAATCAAGTTCTCTCTCTCATAATTGTTATATGTAAATATAAATACATTTAAATATAAATATATATATATATATTCAAGTATATATATACAGTAATTAGACTGTTCCACTACAACATAAACAAATAACATAAGGGCACAACACTTGCTACACCTAATGCTAACACTAGCATTTGCAAAAGTATGTATATACATTTTTAATTTATACTATAACAGTTTTTAAAAAAATTAAGATTTACAATTACAGTATATGACCTTGCTTACAGCATTGCAAAATTATAAACTATGAGTTCTATACAACATATAGATGTAATAATTTATCATTTGTATTAGACATTAACATTGTATTAGTTATAATAATTTATTAGTATTAGTTACATTTAAGAATATAGTATAAAAATACAATGGCATATGAATGGGAATCTAATGGCCGTGAACAACAAAAAAAAAAGTATATATATATATATATATACATACCATTTGTTTTATATGTTTTATATATATATATATATAGGGCTGTATTATATATAGGGCTGTATATTGTTGACAGTGTTATACATTAGTGCTGAGTACAATCCAACCACAAGTCCATTGTTCCCCACTACAGCACGGTTTTATATATATATATATATATAAACAAAATATATATATAAAATATATATAAACAAAAAACAATCTTTGTTCACAGCAATTAGACTCCCATGCATAAGCCATTGTGTTTTTATACAATTTTCTTAAATGTAAGATTTAGAATTACAGTATATCACCTTTGCTTACAGCATCATTAAATATCACAATATACTGAACCATAGGCCCAAATGCTAACTTTACAGGTAAAGAACAATATTCTTTACTTCAACGTACGTCAATAAAACCGGACTGTCTCCCCAAAGAATTTGGTCCAATTATCATAAAATGTATTTTAGGAATTTGCAAATATTGTAAACTATTTTAAAAAGGCCAAAATTGAAAAAACAAGGTTTGTTTGGACAGTGTTGATAAAAACAGCGTCTTTAACATTCATAAAAACCCTATAATGTAACCAGGTATTCGAGGATTTTAAGCTCAATTATTCAAGTACTGTCAAGTATGTTCCTCTGGCTTGCATCGACGAATCTAAGGCCACACCACAAGCCTACTACCACTTTGCCTCTAATACAGACCTGAACGTTGCACAAACCTGAACCTGTGATATCGTAATGCTGTGCAGAAATGTTTTAACGTCTGTGGCAACCGACTTTCACTGTGACTGTGCTCATCACCAAATACCCATCAACGCAAAGCTCCACCAGCAGACCCATCTTAACGGTGATTGAATTTACGCCCTGCGTGCCACGGGAAACTAGAATCACTTCACGAGACAAATGGTTTTGGGGGCTGGAGGTGATAGCACGGTACCGAAGGCAGCGCTTCACACTCAGGCAACAGCCATTTCAGCGGTGGATACCACAGCCACCAGTTGAAGCTTGTTAAATCAGTTAACAGCTAACAATGCAATGAAAAGGCCATCAGATCAGGTGATAACAAAGACATGGTAATGTGCCCCCCCCCTGCAACCCCACCTCCCAAAAAACAACCATACACACACACACACACAAACACTCCGAAAGAGCCTGAGATCCTTTTGATAGTTTGGCTGTAATAACAAACAAAGGCCAGCCCTTCTGAACAACAGTTTCCAATACACATCCCTCCACTGGCATCTCCCAGCGATTCAAAGCAGCTGGCGCTTCGTTTTTTTAAGGCATCATGTCATATGTCATTGCGTAAGCTAATCTAGAGAGCATACTGGATCACTTCTGAGGGCATGGTTTAGCGGTGGCGGGGGGATCAGCACCAGTTCAGGAGCAGGGCACCGGTCCGTGTATGGCTGAATTTAATTATTGACCTCTCTGTGGAGCGGCATCGGTTACCCTAGCACTGCCTCTATCTCCTCCGCGGAGTCAGGAAAAGCGAAGGGCATCTGGAGGTCAGGTTTTACGAGGGGATCTTCCATCATTTCTTAGGACTAATAAACAGAGCCCAGGATTATCAGCTCCCCTCTAATGCACTCTAGCTTGCGTGCCTACTGCTGCTCCGGGTTTATCTTCGGAGTTGCTGGGACATCCGACACAGAACGCATAGTTTCCGAGACGCACTTAACATAAAACCCTCCATCTACTTCCACCAATAACAGTTTTTTCACGATCCATTATTCAGGGCGCCTAATGACTTCAGGTGTGCCGCCGGACCCCCTCCCCATCTTACTCCTTCCTTTCATGCTAACACCTGGTCTTGAGAAGCACAATGCACTGGTGTCCTTGCGCTCGGCTAATTGAACTGTAAACCCGTGCGCCTCTGTTCATTTGGCCCTGGCTCCCAGCGGCTGATTTATCGTCTGTGTGTGTGTGTGTGTGTCTGAGAAGTGGGGGGCTGTGCGCATCAGCTAAAAGCCATCCTGTAAATCATGGGCCTTCTCCCTCAACACTTTCATCACTTCATTAATTTAAGATATCATTGCGGCCACTGGTGACATAACTCTGAACAATGGTACATGCTTAAGATATTAATCTGCACCCTGCAACAAAGAGCCCCTCTGTCTCCGGCAGCTCCAGCCGCTTGCTTAGTTCCCATCACTGATTTACATTACGAGAGCGAGGCTTCCCTTGATTTAGGGCCTGCCGTTTGCAGATAACAGGCTGTCACAGTTTTACACCTCCTGCCTGATGTTAGGCTCTATTCACACTTTAAACCGTAGATATGAATCTGGAGGTAAGAAAGAAACAGGGTATTCGTTCATCGATGAGCCGAAGCTTTATGAGTGCTCCCGGGTGAAGTGGATAACACTGAGGGTCTCGTAGGAATAGAGCATGGTCTGGGATATATTAGATCCGTGACCACTATCCCTGGTCCTGGACATTGACCTTCCTGTGGAGTCTAGTTTGAACCAGGCAACCTACAATGCCTACTCCCAGCTCATTAACTTATCCACACGTTCTTGCTTGGCTGGATCAGATGCATTAGCGTTAGGCCAGAGAGGGCGGAGGATGTTGACATGTTGGATGTAGGAGAACTGGACAAGCATTAAGACCCAGGCAACTTATGGCCAGACAACTGTGTCGGAGCGAAATGACACGGCTTGTGGAGTGCTCCCGTTCAGTAGTGGTTTGTATCAACTGTCTGAGGAGGTATAATCCATGAACCGGGAACAAGGATTTCGGTGCCCAAGGCTCACTGATGCATTAAGGCACCAAAGGCTTGCTGCTTGGTCCAAACCAAAAGTAGCGCCACTGCGGCACAAGTCACAGAAGGTTTAGTGATGGTAACGCCAAACTGGTTAGAGTGCCATGCTAATTTGTTTTCAAAGCCATGTGCACAGGGGCATGGAGCTCGGAGTAATGGAAGAAGGTCACATGGTCTAATAAGTTTTCTTTAACATTGCATGGACCGCCCGTCATCCTGGTGCCATCACTTTGACATCACCTGGGGAAGTAATGGCACCAGGATGCACTGTGTGAAGTGGTGGAAGCTGCTGGACCTGAGAGAGACTGCAATGCTCTGGGTCTGTTCTCCTAGGAAACCGGGGGTCAGACCTGACCTCCTAATTTACCAGATCTCCAATCAAGCAATTGTTGGAAGTGTTGGAACACATCCCATGGCGAATCCAACTTGCTACTAATGCCTAATACCATGTCTGTTTAGGTGGAAGAAGACCCTGCCCAGGGGCTTTGACATTGCAGGACAATGCAAAAACGTTTCAGAGGTGCTGGTGTAATGCCCAGAATGTCTGTGAATCAGCATCGTTTTAATTACCACTAGTCAAAACACTTGTTCAACAGTCCAATTCTCTCTCTCTCTATTTAAATCTAATCTAACACTCATCATAACAAAATGCTCTTCCAAAGATCTTCTCATATTGTTTACTTGTATATCGTTGTTATTGATGCTTTATGGTTTTTGTTTATTTATTCATTTTTTTTGTCTGATGATCCTGTGTACTCTTGTCAAGTACAAATTGTATCTTTGAATGTTATTTAAGAATAAAGCATTATTATTATAACTATTATTATTATTATTATTATTATTATTATTATTATTATTATTATTACTATTATTATTACTATTACTATTACTATCATTATCACTATCACTATTACTATTATTATTATTACTATTATTATTGCTATTATTATTATTATTATTATTATTATTCAAAATCCTGATATTAGCTCTCAATTTCCATCAAAACTGTGGCATTTTCAACAACATCTTTGTATGTCTGTTTATGTTTATATATCCTCCCTCCAGAATAATTTATTGTGGATAAAAAGAAAGTCTTAATAGTCCTCTAAGGATGGGGGTGGCAGCCCCGCTAAAAATTCAGAGTTGCTAAGTACATTTTTGATGCAACATTAACTAAATATATGAAGATTTCACATTCTGTTAGCATTTCCATGACCAATAACTGGCTGAGTGGCCCTGGGCCTCCTGAAAATCAAAACACATGGCGTGTGGGAGTACAGTAAATGCTTTGTAATTGTAATTGACCAAAATACCAAAACAACTGCACCATATTACCGTAGCGCTGTTTGTGGCAGCTGGCCATAACGTTTGGGCTTATTAGAATATTGTTGAAGCACGCAAAAGAAAATTTGCCGTTTTTGCCGAGGTGCATGTCAATATCGATTTCACCTGATGGACGAAGCCTAATCTAACCACCCGGAGCAGATCCCCTAATACTGTTACGCTGCTCTCACATGTATCATACCTGTATAACGGCTTAGGGAAAAGGCTATGACCTACTAGAGGCAGTCCTATTTTTATAAAATGTCATTTGCAATGGAGTTCATAATCATCCAAAATCGAATAATGACCCCTCATTTCTGCCCGCATTCTCAGTCATTTCAGGCAAAGTGGTGGAGCCGTAACTGCTCGGCTAACTGCGGCGGCGGCAGCAGTTGATCTTGACCATCAGAGACAGTGTTTTATAAACACAGCCCCGGCGCTCCCTCAGAGTTCAAGCCTGTGACAACAAAAATACACATTTGGAGTCATTTTGAAATTCGGGGTTCAGACCTAAATAGTCCGGGGGTTTTGACATCGCAGGACAGCACATAAACATTTTAGAGATTGACCCTTGACCCCCCAGGTGCTGGCGTAATGCCCAGAGTACGTCTGTGACTCAAGGGCTCAGAGCGGAGCTCTGTGCCTTGGTCTCCAGGCCGGCATCGCTGCAACCCGAGATTGCTTAATAAAGACTCTTACCTGCATTTACTGCTCAGTTAAGCTCGGCTCTTGTTGTCTTACCAATTTACTGCGCTGTAATTGCACTTGAACTGCACATGCTTTTCATTTGGATACCCAACAAACATGAAAGTCAAATCACATAGGCTTGCCTGTATAGTGGGTGGGAGCATGTGAGGGGTGTGATCAAGTCTGGGCAAGCGTGTGTACGTGAGGATGTTGAGTAGGCCTGAAACACACAAATAAAGTATATGATTATAGTGTTTTAAAACAGGAGCGCCTTCACCCCGCTGCAGGTTTACAGGGAGCTCTAGCTGTTGGGAACATCTCAAGCAAATGATAGGAACCCACACACTGGAACCACACAACACAAACAAATACTGGAAAAGGCCTGTTTGTGGGGCATCCGGGGTGGACGGTAACACAGTGCATATGCTGCACTATTATAAGGGACACAAAAATATTGATAAGTCCAAAATATAGGTTGACTCAAATTTGTACTACGCATTAATGTTTCTAAAAAAAAAAAGACCAGCATTGGTATTTGTATGGCTCCAAACCTTTCCACTTATAACTAAATAAATAAATACAAATATGTATATATAGATGGACGGACGGACGGACGGACTTATTTAAGTGTCTGCAGCATCATATATATAATGTTATAATATATCCATATTTAAAGCTTAATTTTAAATTTAATTTCTGAATTCTGAATGTGTGTGTGTACATATATATATATATATATATATATATATATATATATATATATATATATATATATATATATATATATTTTTTTTTTTTTTTTTTTATTTTTTTTTTTTTTTTTTTAAATAATACTAAAAATAATACAACTGTTCATTTTGAAGTCATTTCAGCTCAGCAAGTATCGGGTGTTATGAAAGGCTAATGTAAATAACTAGTAGCCATATCAACGCAGCACTTGAGTAAAGCGTTACCCAATATTCCATACATCACCGCTGCCCAAAGAAAAACATATATGTCCATTTTTGTTGAGTTTGACTTTTATGCATCATTAGAACACAGCAGCTGCTGTTTACACGGCACGTCCATCGTGTATGGAACAATAGAAATAATTACTTGGAGAAAACCTCTGGTTCCACTGACATTAAAATTACACCAGGTGTTTGGCCTCTCCTGTAGAGTTGTAATTTTTCTCTGGCACAGTGAGGAATTGCTAATATCATGCTTAAGGCTGTATGGCTTATCTGCACTGTAACCAGTTTTAATAAGTAAAAGGAAATTGTTAGATGCACCATAGCCAAACATTCCAGGAGGAATGGATGGGTATGTGGAAGAGATGCTTTTTGCGTTCACCCTGAAAGAAGAAATGTTCAATACTATTACTGCAGTGCTACAATAAGAACAAATGCAGCGTAGGTGACTGTTACAACTAAGGAGGGGTTAGTGATCGTAGTTCCTCACAGATCAAAAAACCGTAACTAGCAGCACCAGTTCATTTTGGCTTGTAGATATGGAAGGGGTGGGCAATATGGAAAAAATATTAGATCACAATACTTTAAGACATTTCCAGGCTACTCACTATGTCACTAGACATGTTTTTTCTTCATTCATTTTTCATTAATATGTTTTTTTATGTTTTTCTTTTTTTTCCTAACTTCTAACAGATACATGAGTACCTGCAGTGCCACAATAACTTCACCTACACTGATGTTTATTCGATACAAATTGGACCACACTAAATTAAATCAAATAGGCCCGATTATCTTACTTTGAAAAGACGTGGTGTGTTTAAGCACAGATGACACCTAAGGCATGCTCAGAACAGTACTGTATTTTATTGTGACAGAGTTTGTTGGGGTAACAATAAAATATAATTATATTGTCTGGGTATTGTCTTTCAGTTTTTTAGTCCAGACTTAAAACATAATTCTTTACAATGACTTTTTAATTTCATCTGCATATTCTGTTCTATGGTTTACATGTTTTAGTTTACTTGTTTTTGGTTTTATTTTGAATTATTTATTGTTTTTTTTATTATATTATTTTATTAATAGATTTCTTTCATGTTACTATGTACAGCACTTTGGTCGATGTAGTCCTGTTAAATGTGCTATATAAATAAAGTTTACTATTTAATATTTTAATATTTTAATATTTCAGTTTAATATTGTCTAATATAGTTTAATATTGCCCAGCTCTAGCACATAGTTTAGCACATGCTCCTATCAGAGCAGGGCTTACAGTATAAGGTCATTTTTCCTTGTTTCATTATGGTATGGTTATGGTATGGTTATGATATGGCTATGGTATCGGTATGGTATGGTATGGTTATGATATCGGTATGGTTGTGGTATGGTTATGGTATGGTTATGGTATGGATATGGTATCGGTATGGTATGGTATGGTATGGTATGGTATGGTATGGTATGGTTATGGCATGGTTATGGTATGGTTATGGTATGGTATGGTATGGTATGGTATGGTATGGTATGGCTATGGTATCGGTATGGTTGTGGTATGGTTATGGTATCGGTATGGTATGGTATGGTATGGTATGGTATGGTATGGTATGGTATGGTATGGTATGGTTATGGCATGGTTATGGTATGGTTGTGGTATGGTTATGGTATCGGTATGGTATAGTTATGGTATCATTATGGTATCTTCCCAAATAGAGACCTTTCCCAATAGCTACTTCTAACTGTTTCTCAACAGCAGGGAGAAGTGCAGCCCAATGCAGCCTTCCATAAACCCAGAAGTGCAGTGTGAACCCACTTCTAGAACTGGATGTGCCACTACACACAATGTGACATCTTTCATCTGGAAAGCATCATCTGGATCCTCTCAGCCACCACATTATTCCAGTTCAGGTAAATGACTTGTGTTTTCATTCACTGGGCACTATTAGTGCTGACAGTCTGTCTAGGTTCTAGATAAGACCTACGTAAATAAGGTTCCATGTTTTTAGGACATAGGTCAATTAGATTTAAGCTCACACAGGCAGGTAATTTTCTAATAGAATATTTGTCGGCCAAGAAGTAGAAGTAGCCCAGATTACCAGAGAGGACGTTTCCATCTCCCTGCACAGGCCCTGCTAATAAGCCCCGGCAAGATGCTTCTCCCAGAGTGCTTCTCGCTGCACTCCAAATTAAAATAGCGAGGCCTATTGGGCAAGGCGCCCTATTAGCCCCATGCTTCAAACCTCTCACGTCATGAGGAGTCTTCCCCAGCTCACACTGTGGTCAAACCTGAGTATGTCTTAATGACGGCGGGGGAACAATGCTGCGTGGCCATCAAGAGCTTGGACAACACGTGGTGGTAAAACTCGGTGGTAAGGAGCAGATTGAGGCCAATAAGGCAGGAAGGAAAAGATTCATTAATAGCACTTCATTAGAGGTTTGGAAAGGGTTCAGGTCGACAGAGAATGGGGACTGGAGGGGGTGAAGAGGGGATGAGAGGCCCTCTTTCGGACTCTCTTGACCAAAACTTAGCCGTGTCTATTCGGGATCAACAAAGGCCGTTTTAGGGAAAGCTGGACTCGGGCTCCACGACTTCAGATTAGGTGGAGTGATAGGATTAGTCTTTAATGACTTGGACTTTGAAGACAAAGGGAGTCTCAGCAAAGAGGCTTAGATATGGAAGAATTAACAGTGCCCTCTCCGCTGCCCTCCTCCTCCTCCTTTCACTCTTTCTTTCTCGCTCTTGCTTTCTCTCTCTCTCTTTTGGCCTCTTATCCTTTCATTTATCTCCTGAGCTGCATTTACAGAGTGAGTGTAGGTACTGGTCAGCAGGGCAAACTAAAACTACCTAATTCATTTTTTTATTTTATGGATATAGTTACAGCATATTGCAGTTTATGTCTCTCCTACGTGTCGCACTCGCCAAGAACTCACACGGAAACATGGACACGTTGAACGGCACGGGTTCATTTGTGAAATCAGAACATTCAAAAGTTTCAACCCATTCAAATGAGCTATTGCTGGCCGTTTCTCAGCAACACTGACAAGCCCAATGCAGCCATAGGGAAACCGCCTTCAGTGCGAACCCTCTCTGGATGTTCCAGTATACACAACATGACAGGACTCCTCTCCACCACGTTGTTCCTATTTAAATGACTTGTTCTATCATTCACTGGGCACTATGAGTGCTGACAGTCTGTCTATGTTCTAGATAAGACCTTCTTAATTAAGGTTCCATGTTTTTCTGACAGATTTCAGAGTCTGATATCTTTTGCAGTCCATTTACAGAGTGAGTGTAGGTACAGGTCAAGAGGGCAAACTAAAACCACTGAATGGATTCTGCTTTTATTTCTCTCTCTCTCTCTCTCTCTCTCTCTCTCTCTCTCTCTCTCTCTCTCTCTCTCTCTCTCTCTCTCTCTC
The DNA here is from genome assembly GCA_024036415.1 of Prochilodus magdalenae. Classification (NCBI taxonomy): domain Eukaryota; kingdom Metazoa; phylum Chordata; class Actinopteri; order Characiformes; family Prochilodontidae; genus Prochilodus; species Prochilodus magdalenae. Next base: position 179,797 of record JAMWET010003627.1, on the reverse strand, counting down.
TCTCTCTCTCTCTCTCTCTCTCTCTCTCTCTCTCTCTCTCTCTCTCTCTATGTATATATATATATATATATATATTTTTTTTTTTTTTTTTTTCACCATATTGTAGTTTATATCTCTCACCACTCACCAGGAACTAAAACCACTGAATGGATTCTGCTTTTACTTTTCCACTTGTAGGCCTATGTCTTTATGCATCAAATTATTTTAAATTGGAGAAACAAAATATATATATATTTCTTATATATCTTTATGTTTTTCACAACACATTTAAACAACATAAATTATAGCCTTTTTTTTTTAGCAATACAGAATATTTTAGATAATTATTTGTGATGCATGTTTTACATTTTACTGACTATAACAAGTATACAGCATAATTTGAAATATACACTGAAATTCTTTTTTGAAAAGACAAAAAATTATGTCCAGACAGACATTTATTACTCACAAGATCAGTTACATTGTCAAATCACAAAAAACATGTATTTCTGACAATCCAGCAACACTTATTTACAAGCTATTCATATCTCAGGACATATTTCTGAGGAGATTAGATGCAAGATTATACTTGCATATGAAGCAAGAAGGAAGGATTTTCCAAAACTGCAGTTAGAAAATGATGAAATTCATGAATTAAATGAAAATCAGACTCCTAACAACCACCCGGAAGGCCTGGTAGATTATGGAAACTCCTCATCAGATTGACAAGCCTTACATCTTCAAAAGAGAGGAGAACATCCAGCTGCTTCAGATCTGAGAACATCCCCAGGTGTTTCTGTCCAACCTTCCCCTGTGAGAAGACACCCCAACCCGCTATGGAGGTCTGAAAGGAGGTGTAGCTGTTTAAAAAGCTCCTCACTGAGTAAAGGAGACAGACACACATGCAACAAAGAAGCTGCTGGTGCTCTCAGAACAGCGAACTGAACACTCAGAAGGTGAAACCCTAGACATCACTGAAAGTCAGTTCAACTGACTTGAATTGATGTGAGGCCGTCACTAGTGACATGATGCATTGGGGAGTATGGCAGTGGAAAGGCAGAGTCGCCAGTTTTGCCTCTGAAACAGGGCACATGGCTTCCTGCTGATCCTGTGGAACACTGGAGGAGTTGAGTGGGCTGTTTTATGCTGGTTCTGGTTTGATTTCTCATTACATAAGTGTTAATAAGGCACCTTTGGATTCACTCACACTGGCGTGAGTCTTTGAACCTCGCCAAACCTTCCCGGTCAGTGTGCTCGGCCCCTGCCTTGGCCAACCCGCATACGGTCACTAGTGACATGGTGCATCTAAAGGGTTAACAGTAACTGGTATTAGTTCACATTACTGCCACGAATTAGAACTGCAGAACGGAACCGAAGTTAGGACCGTCCTTCTAGCCAAGTAGAACTATTTCATTTATGGATGAGTTTGGGACGAGATGAAGAACGCCTGAAAATGGCTCTACCTGCCGCTCCCTCTTTGTGGAGTGCTTGGCATCATACAGCAGGCTTCTGTCCAGGAAATGTAAGGCTTGTGCCAGCCCACAACTCCAGCTGTCATCATTTAGCACTTTATTTCATCTCATCTGACTATACTCAAGATTAGTTATTGATCAGGGCCCATATAAATTATCCTAAAGCGAAAGCCCGACAACACGGTCATTATGGATCGACTATTGACCAGGCACCATATTTCATTCCATCTGCCTGGCCGCACGATGGCCCAGGAAAGAGCCACGGTCAAATAATGAGATGGGAGGCTGGCTGTTTATGGCTTCCACTCTCTCTAGCTGACCTTTTCAACTAACTAAAACATTCAGTCGTCATCAAGAAAATAGCTGTAGAAGGAGTCAACGGACAGGAATGAAACTTGGTGGGGTGGTTTGACATTGTGAGACATGCTAATGATCCAAGTTTTACGCTGGGCAGTGCATGTGACGTAAGCAAGGACAGGCTTTATCACTGTACCTGACTGACCCAACAGCCACGACTGCAGACATTCAGTGAGCAGTGATGCCTCCATGAGTCATCCTGTTAGTGCAGCACCATTGGGAGACGGCTGCACCACACAGCGCACAGACCATTATGACGACTGTCCTTAACACCAAGTCACCGTCACCAAAGACTGCAGTGGTGTCGTACCAGACTGTCATGGAGTGACTCAGAATGGCAGCGGGTCATCTTCAGTGACGAGTCCCGCTTTAGTCTTGGTGGAAACGACCGACGAATCCGTGTGTGGAGGCACCGTGGTCAGCACCAAGCCGAACGGTTTGTTGTCACACATCCAGAAGGCCTGGTGTCACTCCACCACCACCCGTACCGCACCATCTGCAGGAACTGTGTGAGGATAGTTAAGCTGCATGGGATGGATTATCACAGGACTCCATTAGGAACCTACAGCTCCATACCGAGACGTCTGCTGGGTTGAGTTAGCCATACTGAGAGACAGACTTCTGTAAGTGTAGCTCAATAGATATTGCCCATATCAGTCTAAATGTATCATCAGTTATTGATCCTGGTCACCTTTATCTTCCTTCCCAACAGAACTGCAGTCCCACACTTCTGGGGGCAGCTATTACTTTGATGATGAGTCGATTTCAGGACCAAAGGTACAGTCACTGCTGGTGATAGTGTATGGTAACTGAAGAGTGAAGGAAGTGCCATTGTGTTTTCCATCATCCTCTGAGGGCACCTGGAACGCCACTAGCCAAAAGTTAAGAAGTAGAAATACACATAAGCTGAAAAAAGGGAAAGTGGAATGTATTAGGTTACACAACACGGCTGGTCATCCCTTCTCTGATAGTCTGTGTACTTCTTTCTTCTTCTAATAAGGCAAGCGCAGCAGGGCTGAGTTAAGGGTTTTAGCAGCTGCAGTGGCAGTGAGCCTCGGGTGAGTTTAGCAAAGTGTAAAATGCTTAAACCACCAGGGCAACACAATCCCTGGTGCTTAGCGTATAAATCACCATATATTCTTATTGAGGAGGGAGGGGGCAAGCTACGGCTAAGCCCTTGTTATGAGTAAATACATCCGGTGGCAGTGATTGTATCTGGGTTCATGGGAGACTCCGGAGAGTGGAAAGCATGGAGTTGGCGAAAAAGCACTCGGAGGAAAGGATCAGGGGAACAAGAGCAGCCGAATACAATGGAGCTTAAGCATTTATGTAAACAGTGAAACATGCCTCATACGGCGCAATCACCCCCCCCACCCCCCAGCTCCCCCCACCACCACCGCTGAAGTCATTTTCCTAATCTGAGTAATCAGATTCTGCGGTGTGAAACAAAACGGCTGCATTAGGTCAGCAGCTGTTTATGATTTCCTTAACATTAAAACTCTTTAACGGCGCCGAGTCATTCTCCAAGAAGGATATAACCCCTCACTAAACACTCAACAAAACTGTTAGTTTTCATTACAAATTAAAATATTTGCTGCTAGTTCGTTTCACGGATTAGTGGAATTGGTGGTGTTGCGGGTGGAGGAGGCGGTAGCGGGGGCCGGGGCTGCATATTTCCTAAAACCTCAAACTTTTGGCCAACGGAGCAAAAGGGAAGTTGGCCTTAATTCCATCTCAGGCCGAAGACTTAGCATTTTAACTTGGGCGAGCTCGGCTGGCTGAAGTCCTTGGGCCCGTAAATTGGATATTAGAGGACAATATAAAAGGGGCTATGTGTGCGCTTCTAGCAGGGAATTATTGCATCCAATATCCCATCCGCCTGAGCACAGCCTCATCTAATAAAGGCAGAACTATATTGGTCCTCAACTTTATGAAGCTCTATATTCACACACGCACACAATGGGATTTGCCTAGGTCTCTCAGGCTGGGGGTTACGACAATGCAGATATCGCCGCATTCTTCCGGCATCTAAAGCCCCTCTTCCACTTCCAATCTGCATGCAAGCATCCAAACAGTAAAGTGGCCTTCCCTCCATGTTTCCTTCCAGCTCTTCCTTCCAGCTCTCTCTCTCTCTCTCTCTCTCTCTCTCTCACTTTTCTGCCTTTGCATCCGAAAAGACTTAGGTGCCCTCCCCCTCTTCGTGCACACACACACACACCGTCCAGCCTCGGTAATCCTGAGAGGGGGCAACACCATCAGAGAGTGTGAAATTAAATACATTACAGCATTAGGGATTAAAGTGTTTTATAGGCAGTTGCTCATCCACATCAAACTTTAGCTTTTTAAACCCTAACATTTGATCTGGGTTAGGAACCAATGGCTGAGAAAGGGATTGGGCCATTTGCAGGCCCTGCTGAGAAGAGCGGGAGGGAGCAAAAAAAAAAGAGAGGTGGCGGGAGGAGCGGGAGGAGCGGGAGGGGGGCGGAAAGAGAAGCCATGCACACTCTTGGGAAGAAGAGAGTATTTGGGGCTGATCCCATTGCTGGTGGAAAACGGCAAAACTGACAGAAAGTCTCGCAGGAGGCAGGCCCTGGTTAAGAGGCGCTCCGTGCGGATAAGGCTGGGGATAAAAGCCGCTCTCTGGAGTTTTAGAAAGGCGCACAGGAATACCAAGATGATTCCTCCAAATCTCTGAAAACTAATGGTAGTAATGGGAGAGGCACGCATGGAGCGCCGCATTCGTTTCTCACTTCCTGTAATCTGTTCATCTTTTATTTGTAAATATTATTATGATATTAGGCAGATATTACTTCTACAGTGAACACAAGGCTAATTAACATGCTGTGTTAGGCTACACTAGTGCTTCCATTGTGGACGTCGGCAACTTTTGCAATAGCAATTGATAATATGAAGGTAAAGTCAGGGCTGATTAAGACCCCTTCAGCAAGCCAGGCACTGCAGGCTGCACTCCCATGTATCATTATATTAATTATTTGGCATTATTGTTTAATAAACTGCTTTTGCACTATTACACCACTTTTGTACTGTGTCTTCTTTTACAGTGCAGTCATAAAAAATACCATAACCTAACAGATGTATGCTAATTTTAGGAATTTCTGATTTCCAAATTTCCAAAAATTCATATTTAAAAAAAATAAGAAGCCATCTCACATCACTCAAGCACTTATTTACTATAGACTCAAACTAAAATGTACAAATATGCCAGTTTCCTTAGTGCACATGGTGCTTGTTTACCACTACTACAGTTCTGAGGTCCATTTATAAACCTTCCATGTCATGAAAAACAAAACCTCACTTTTTTTTGGAAACATTTTTTGAAATTTTAAAAAGCACCTCCAAACACTGCCTACCCATCTACTCCAATTTCAGAAGGCAAGACACCACAGGCTGCACTCCCATCGAATATTATTATTTTATTATTATTATCAAAATGCTTGTGTTCTATGTCTTCTTTTACAATGCAATCATAAAAAAATCACAGCTTAGCAGAAGTACCCAAATGTAGCAAATTTCAATTTCTAAATTTCAAGATTTTCATAATTTTATTAAAACAATGGACCACAACCATCTCACATCACTCAAAATCTTATTTACTGTACAATCTAATTAGAATATCCAAACATGCCAATTTCCTTAGTACAAATGCTCAACATCAACACCACTGGACAAACCCAGCCTGTATCCATGAGCATGCCCGAAGTGTTACAGTAGGGTTGGGAGGCTTACATTTGGAGCTGATAGGTTTGGATTATTACAGGAATCAATAATCTATTCCAAAACTAACTGTGTCTCTGGAACAGAGATCCGCTTCCCAATCTTTTCCACGAGGTACGACATTTTTAAATGTGAAAGTAAGCATGCAAATTTTAGTTTAGGAAAAACGTGCATTTATGTGGATTTAGGTAGATAATGTGTCATTTTCATCTAAAACTTCTAATAAATAATAAGAATTATAATTTTATAAGAATTTAAATTCTAAACATTCTTTATTCTTTTATTTTTAAATTATAACCTTTAAACCATTGTCTCTCCCAGCTTTCCAGTCTGTTCCTCCTAGCTGGAAACGCTACACGATTACAGTGCGGCAAAATATTTCCGCCCTGCCATTCAATGGGGTGGGTGCCACACATGATACCTCTACAGACACGTCAGCCTCGAAACGCCCACTTCCTGTCGCCCTGGAAGGACACCCCACGTTACAGACAGGGAACTCTGCCGAATACCCATCAAAAAAACCGTTTCCCTCACAATCACGACCACGTCAGATATTTACCCACACGCTATACCAAATTCTGCACATGGTGATTTCCATCAGGAAGGATGACATTTGTCTCTGCCCCAAGGCCATAACACCCCATCAGCACTGAGGAAAAGCAGTTTTGCCATTAACCTTCTGCCATTTGGTAGCCCGGCCACTAAACATCTAACGTAACTCTTTACAAACTCTCGGAAAGCCCCATCAGGAGTACATTTTAGTGGCAGGTTGACCTGGTTTGTTTTAGACGATGGAAATAAAAAGCTGCAGGAACTCTTCGCTGTGTTGAAAGTGCCAGATATCTAGAGGGGGCTGCGAGGAACCCAGAGGAGAGGAAAGGGAGAGCAGCTGCTGCTGGAGTTTCTACAGTTCCTTAATGAAGCTCTCGGGACTCGGTTCTTAACTCCATTAATTAGAGCTGGCTTTCTCAGCTCAAAACACCGGTTTCAGAGGCCGGCACCAACGGTCACATTGTTTGCTTTGATCATCAGTGTTCATTTACAAAGCACACGCCATGGAATCAACTTACACACCGCCGGAACAGTAGCCCAGCACAGGACTGGACTCTTGGTATGTCCAGAGTGTAGATCTGTATTCTCTTTGCTTATATATAATGTGCACTGTAAATAATATATACCATGTGGAAGATAACCGGGAGTTCTGTAAAGTGTAATTTTACCTGTCTTAAATAGTAACACAATAAACATACCTTGAATTTTTGGCTCGATTTTATTTACACTATAAATCCTATAAACTCTATTATATAAGCTATTTATTATATAAGCTAATGACGTCTGCTATTATATACAGGGGTTGGACAATGAAACTGAAACACCTGGTTTTAGACCACAATCATTTATTAGTATGGTGTAGGGCCTCCTTTAGCGGCCAATACAGCGTCAGTTGGTCTTGGGAATGACATATACTGCGTCCTGCACAGTGGTCAGAGGGAGTTTAAGCCATTCTTCTTGCAGGATAGTGGCCAGGTCACTACGTGATGCTGGTGGAGGTTTCGTCTTCTTGGTGGTATGCTGACATTCACACTGGATTACGTGGCTCTTGATACATCACAAAGACTTGCTGTCTTGGTTCACAAGATGCGCCAGCAAGACGTGCACCAACAGTTTGTCCTCTTTTGAACTCTGGTATGTCTCCCATAATGCTGTGTGCATTGCAGTATTTTGAGCAGAACTGTGCTCTTACCTGCTAACTGAACCTTCACACTCTGCTCTTACTGGTGCAATGTGCAATTAATGAAGATTGGCCACCAGGCTGGTCCAATTTAGCCATGAGACCTCCCACACTAAAATGACAGGTGTTTCAGTTTCATTGTCCAACCCCTGTATATCATTACAAAAGTGGCATAAAGAAATGACCAGGGAATGGTTCAAAGCATCTTCCTAAAGGTTTCCGAAATGTACTCACTGAATAAAGGCCATTAAGGTCGACTGAGCTATTACTGACTGTCAGTTGTTTCAATATTCATAGTTTAAATGAATGTACCTGTGAAATCCGAAAATTCAAAAATCAACCCGCAGGAATGAGACTTGGTGGGTAGGTTTGACATCATGAGACATCATGTCCTAAGCAAGGATGAGACGTATCGCTATACCTTACTGACCCAACAGCCACAATTGCAGACATTCAGTGAGTAGCGCTGTCCTCCATGAGTCATCCTGTTAGTGCAGCACCATTGGTAGACTATGCAGGACTACATGCGACAGCCCTTCACACCACGTCCAGCGTCGCTAAAGACTGCGATGGTGTCGTGCCAGACTGTCATGGAGTGACTTAGAATGGCAGCGGGTCATCTTCAGTGACGAGTCCCGCTTTAGTCTTGGTGGAGACGCCCAACGAATCACCAGTGAGGCACCGTGGTCAGCACCGAGATGAACGGTTTGTTGTCAGATGTCCAGAAGGCCTGGTGTCCCTCCACCTCCACCCCTACCGCACCAGCCTGCAGGAACTGTGTGAGGATATTCAAGCTGCATGGGATGGTTTATCACAGGACACCATTAGGAACCTCTACAGCTCCATACCGAGACTTCTGGCATGTTGGGTTAGCAAACACGGCGGCCCGACGCCACACTGAGAGACAGACTTCTGTATGTGTAGCTCAATAAATATTGATCATATCAGTCTAAATTTATCATCAGTTATTGATCCTGGTCACCTTTATCTTCCTTCCCAACAGCACCGCACTCCCACACCTCCTTCTGGGTGCAGCTATTCTTTCGGTGATGAATGTATTATTTGATTGTATACGGCCAATTCTTTTCCATAGCGGCATTGATGGAAAATGAGATGGAGATGGACCTTTCATCTTTGCTCAATAGATTTCAGTCATGCACTTCTGTCTCCAGCAACGGTGTCCTGTTTCACCTCCAGCCGACAAAAAGAGCGGCCACAGTCGCTTTAAGTCCAGAAGCCAGGGTGCAGAAGGGGGGCTACCCACTCGAGTCGAAAGGCTTTGGGAAACAGCGTAGCAGGGAAGTCTTGGATACCTATCCCTCAGGAGGACTGCAGGCCAGTGGAAAAGGCCTTGGCTGAGGTACTGAATCTGGTTGGAGCCCAGCCCAGGCTTGTGGTGCAGAGTAAAGGATGAATGATCCACCAAGAGTCCATGTCGTGTGAACTTAAACCACTCAGCTCCTCACTCCTCCCCTCACGCCTGGCCTCAGACACAGACATATTTTGCTTTCTACCAGATTTTGGCCTTCTGCTGTTTAGTCTGTGACTGTGCACCAAATTAGACCAAGCCAGGAACATAACAGTGCAGAACAAGACCTGCTCCCGGCCCTCCCCCTGTGTCGTCTGCAGGCCGCGAGGGTCTTCTCCTCTTAGGACTTACGGGAGAAAGTGCAAACAGGGTGAGTCCCTGAGGATTAGCCCGGTTCCCCAGCCGAACAGGATTACGATAGGGTCGCTCCGGCATTTTACCGCTTTCACCTGACTGATGCAGAAAGCCAGCGGCGTCGCACGAGACGGCATCTCGCAGACTTAAACCTATAAGCAGGTTTGCGCAGGTGACAAGTCAATTATTCTGTTGCGGCTGTAAACGGAGGTGACTGAGAGAGCTGACACCCAGTCATAATTGAACATGTCAGGTATGCTAACAGCAACACAAAAAGCAGATAAATAAAACATCAACAAACAAGAAGAAGAGCGGTCCTTGGCAGAGGCTGCTGGCGAATTCGAAAAGAGACTGCATAATGTGGGGCCTTCATGGGCTTCATCCATAGCCTTCCCCTTCACGTCCCCTTTCTTCCTGTTCAAATTGAGGGATTATGGGGAGGAAGTGCTTTGATTAAACACAATGGGCATCTATCCACTGTTGATTTGAGGGATTCGGGAAGCAAATCCCTGACAAAACCCGATACAGAGGCCGAAAAGTGCCAGAGAGGGAAAGAGGGCGTAGTGTACGAGAGGTGGTGGGGGCGCTCCAGCTGAGTTAAGATGCTCATTTGAGATGCATTCTGGTCTCCGTACAGACAAGAGCCAGAGAGAGAATCCTATTGGATCCTCCCATTGGACTTAAACAGACACACGCTCAAGTGCCAAGTGGACTTAATTAGGTAATTTCCCCAGATGCACGTTAAATCTTGGATTGATTTAGCTATCAGAGATATAATTGGAAACGAACGGATACGTTTCCGCACACGAACCTGTTCTGGGGAATTACAGTGCTTTTGATTACGTCTTCAGAAGGTCAGCGAAGCAGATTTGGTGGGGGGATATAATCTCAGCATTGAGAAATGCCTCGTTTCTTTGTAGGCGAGGGCTAATAGCGAGCTGTTTCCCGAAAGGTACGTGCTGCTTGAGATTGTACAGGGTGGGTTATTTTGGGAATATCGTGTTTTGGCTATTGCTCCAGAGGTCTGTAGAGGTCTTCAGCAAAATATGTAGGCATCTATGTGTAGCAGGACAAGATCGCCTTCTTAAAACGTTGCTTATGACTTGCTCCCAAATGTTTACAGGAATATGAAGGTTTGGTTTGGAGAGCTGCTGCTCTTGGACATTTACACCTTATTTATTTCATTTCTGTCATCCTTTGGAAGTAACACCGGAAAAAGCACTTCAGGCGACCACCCATCTTTTTCCACACGCTCTCTCTCAGCCTAGTCAAGGAGAAGGTAAATAACGAGAATAAAAGCCAATTATTTCATACCCGTTACCTCATGTCCTTGTTAAAGCACTCTTGAGGTGGCTCGTTTTTTTTCTCTTCCCCTCCGTCCTCTCCGGTTCAGGTTACCAACTTTTCAAACAGTGACCCGGGCCCTGCCTTGTCAAGCCCCTTTATCCCAAATGAATCATGAGGTCTTGTAAACAGTTCTGTGATCCACTTTCTGGAGGGAGCGGAGCTGTAAAGAAGGAAGAAAGCCGGGGAGGGGGGTGCTGGGGGGGTTGCTGGGGATTTGCAGTGGATTTACACATATACAGTTTCAACTAAGTTCCCCAAGGTCGGCCGGCGAGACCTTCACCCGTCAGTGCCTCAAACGGGGTGTTTGCCATCCACCACCGAGGCAGGCCGTGGTGCATGTGGCGGGCCAGGAAGAGGGGGTGGTGGAGGTGAGGGGGAGCAAGCCCAGGACATCAAACGCGGGCTCTAATTTAAATTCCTCCGCGCGGGCCATGGGATTTCGTTTAATGAGCTGAGAAGCGCTGGGAGACAGCTGACTCCTGCGTCGCCTGCCCGGAGAGAGACACGGGCAGACGTCTCCTGCCTCGGAGGCCCTCCCAGACACACAGGCGCACACATGCACAGGTACACAGGAGCAATATGTAGAACGCATCAAGGCAGGGAGCGTGCGTTTCCCCGGGTGGGTACGATACAGGAAGATCTAAATCCACTAGGCAAGACAAGTACAGGGAGGCACATGTTAGAGACATTCGTTCTCATATTGGTAAATGGAGACCGTCTCCGGAGGACAGTCAGCGTCTGCCTCTCAGCAGGGCTCTGCTTCTGATGTGTTTAGAGCAATGTTTCCAACCTTCGGGGCCCAATAGCTAGTCCACAGTTTTGCTCTATCAGTTCGCAGCCCACCTGAACCAAGCCGCCGAGATGACTCCATGATTCAGCAACGCAGTATATCCAGCTCATCAGTTCATTACCAAGCTCTCCATGAGTGGGATCAAGTTTCTCAGTAGCAGGGACCACTTGAGCAAGGCAGTGCGTTCGCAGGACTGGGGTTCAGAACCCTGCAGGCACTGCAGTATGCACAGTATACACAGAGCTAAGCTTAGTTAACCCTTGGGCTAGCATGGTGTTAGTGCTAGACAGGGGCTAAGCTAAATAAACCCCCGCGTGTGCATGCTGCTAGCAATAGCCTGGAGTCTACAGGTAGCTAAGCTGACTAAACTCTTTGTCAGCATGCTGCTAGCGCTAGACTTCAGGCAGTACATTACAGAGAGCTAAGCTGAGTAAACTTCTCGGCTAGCATGCTGCTAGCGCCAGACTTCAGGCAGTGCAGTATATGGGGAGCTAAGCGGAATGTTTCACTATGCAGGGATGCTGCTTGAAGCAGACATCAGGCAGTCCTTTGCTAGTGTGCTTCAAGTAGTAGACTTCAGGCAGTGCAATATACATACAAGGGGAGCTAAGGTGAGCGAACCCCTGCGTGTGCACGCTGCTAGCCCTAGACTTCAGGCAGGGATCTAAGGCTGAGTGAACCCCTCTGTGAGGAGGCTGCTGAAGTAGACCTCAGAGTGGAATACGGTGTGCTGAGCTGAGTGAAGCAGAGAGGAGGGGAACGCAGAGGAGAAGAGAGGACAGAAGAGAAGACAGGCCGGGTTTCTGCTGGCTAGGTGAGCACAAAGAGGCTCTTCTGTTCCTGTGGATCGCAGCCCTCTGCCAGGGCACTTTGGCAGCATGGCGCTTCCCAGGGGCCGAAAACCAGAGCCTGCCCGGTCTCCCCCCGCCTCAGCAGCTGCCAATTCCCGGCCTCACACGCACACACAAACACACACACACCCTCCGTGGCGAGCTCTGGTCCTTCCTCCACGCATATTCAGACTAACCCCTCAAATCTGAAAACTCTGTTTCCTGAGTTTGACACCACTAAGCCTCCCTTTGGCGAGCGCCTTTTTTCCTGCACTGTTTTCTTTCGCTGTTGTTCTTTTTCTCTCCCCTCCATGGACGTCATCTCTCTGCAGGAAACGATACACCACATCTTGACTGTTTGGCGCCAAACAGAACGGAGCAACAGAAGGGGGTGGGTGGGGGGGTGTTGGTGGGGTATGAGAAAAAGAGCAGCGTCTGAAAGAATCATCTCGCTTTCATTATCTCTGCATGTCGCTCTTTCTTGTTTCGCCCTCTTGTAGTCTCCCTCTATTTTCTCTCTCCCACCCTAGACCAAGCCCACCCCCTTGTATACACAGAAACGAATGTGCTCTCTGTCAATGAACTGGATTCCACAGGAGCAGACAAATACCCCACCCCCGAGCCCCCCCAAATAAAAAAATAATAAAACACATTAAAAACTATAGTATTAATTTACTAACAGCTACATCTTTGTTTTTATCAAAGGAGTGATTTGGTGAAAAACCCATTTGTACAATTTTCCACTTATTCCAGATGTAACTGCTCAGCCAGACTGTTTGGAATCACATGGGGAGCTATTTGGAGCGGTTTCGTTAGCTTACATGCTTCCCAGTAACTCTGGGTTTACGTTGCATGACTTTCACCCTGATTCTGAGTCTGCCCAGTTCTGGGCTGCTTGCTTCCAGATTTGCAGACTTCATTCGGAGTGCACTCGATCTTGGTCAAGATCAAATAATAAATGAGTCAGAATACACATAAAGAATCGCTGGGCCTAGACGGAAGTGTGGGAGTGTGGTGCTGTTGGGAAGGAAGATAAAGGTGACCAGGATCAATAACTGATGATCAATATAGACTGATATGATCAATATTTATTGAGCTACACATACAGAAGTCTGTCTCTCAGTATGGCACCGGGCCGCTATGTTTGCTAACCCAACACGCCAGACGTCTCGGTATGGAGCTGTAGAGGTTCCTAATGGTGTCCTGTGATAATCCATCCCATGCAGCTTGAATATCCTCACACAGTTCCTGCAGATGGTGCAGTAGGGGTGGAGGTGGACTGACACCAGGCCTTCTGGATGTGTGGCGTGTGACAACAGATCGTTTATCTTGGTGCTGACCACGGTGCCTCCACACACTGATTTCTTGGACGCCTCCGCCAAGACAAAAGCAGGACTCATCACTGAAGATGACCCGCTGTCGTTCTGAGTCACTCCATGGCAGTCTGGAACGACACCACTGCAGTCTTTGGTGATGTTGAGGTGGTTACGGCAGTCGTACTAACGGTCTGTGTGCATGTAGTCCTGCATCGTGCAGCCATCCACCAATCGTTCTGGTCTTAACAGGATGACTCACTGCTTGCTGAATGTCTGCAGTCATGGCTGTTGGTCAGTCAGGTCAGGGACAAGACCGCTCCTTGATTACGCCACATCCGAGCAGAATCTAACAGTGAAAGTCCGAACAGATTTCTTCAGCAGCCAGTGAAGGCTGAGCGTAGAAAGAAACCAATACAGAAGGAAAGAACAAAATGGCAAACAGACTTTTACAAGCGTAGCAAAGCTTTTTATGATCTGAGTTAAAAGCAGGAGCACAAGTATGAGTGCATGTATGAAAAAACTACAGCACTAATCACATCTGCATATCTGTGACCCCCACCAAAAAATGTTTTACCTCTAGCTTTTTAATTGTGCCAGCGCAAACAGCAGCAAAAACGACAACACCAGCAGCGGGTCAGTCCATGTTTGTTTACTTTCATCCCCTAGTAACAGGAAAGTGCCTGTGTCCAGTTCGGTTCAGTAACAGATTAGAAGCTGTGCGGCGTGTGATCCTCAGTGTTTTGTGTTATAATCTGTTGGGACTTAAATAGTCATGTACTGCATCCGGTTCTTAAGTCCTACTGTGTCCTTTACCACATCGACAATGGGGTTTGTGTGGACGTAGACGTGTTTACGGATAAAAAACAACAAAGATTTGGGTGACTATTGACTTATGGTCAAAACTGGGCTTATGCCCAGACGTCAGTAGTCGCCAAAAACTTGTTTCCTATAAATGCATCCTCAAAACTTGTAAATCCACTCAAACTGCTCATGACCAGACATCAGTAGTCGCCAAAAACTGATGATTGGGCAACAACTGACATCTGGTCATAAGCAGTTTGAGTGGATTTAGAAGTTTTGAGGATGCATTTATAGGAAAAGGTTTTGGGTGACTACTGACGTCTGGTCAAAATTTGTTTTAGCCACAGAAGCCCCACATCAACAAGTTGCCTTGTTAAAGATGCAGATTAAGTGGACTTAGAAGATTTGGGGATGTTTTTACTGAAGAAGAATTTGGGTGACTACTGACGTCTGGCCATAAGGCACTGATAGACAAGTCTGCATGACCTTACAGAAGATGCTGTGTGAGTGGACTGAAGTTTAGCAGATGTATTTATAGCTACGTAAACCCCACATTGATAAGTCAGCTTGACCTGTACTGAAGATGCGTTTTAAGAAAACAGAGTCATGGCAATACATCAGGAGTTGGCAAAACTGGCTTTTGGACAACTACTGACGTGTGGTCATGAGCCCCACATTGACAAGTCTACTTGACCCCTTACTGAAGATGCAGTTTAAGTGGACTTAGAAGTATCTGGGATGTGTTTACAGAAAGAAAGATTTGGGTGACTACTGACGTCTAGTCAAAACCTGTTTTAGCCACTTAAGCCCCGCATCATCAAGTCTGCATGACCTTACTGAAGACGCAGTTTGAGTGGACTTGGAAGTTTTAAGGGAAGTATTAACAAAAAAAACTAAGATTCATGTGACGTCTGGGTAAAACTGATGTTTGGGGGACTACTGACGTGTGGTCCTGGCTCCCAGATGGTTGAATGAACTCCCACTGGGCGTCCGAACAGCGGAGTCTCTCGCGGTCTTCAAACGCAGACTGAAGACCCATCTCTTTGTAATGCACTTCAGTGAGTGAGCTCTAGTAGAGGTGTAGGTTGTGTGTTATGTACTCGTGTTGTGTTGCACTTATAGTGCACCTCTAATGACCTTTCCTTTTCTATAGGTATTAGCGCTGGGCTGGGGTATATGTGTGTATTAATCTCTAGGTATCTGCACTGGCCCCCTGTTCGGGCAGTGTCGGAGCTCATGGTGAGTTTAGGCTCTACACTTCCTGTACTAGCTGGAATGTTATCCAATGGAACACTGAGCACTGCTGTAAGTCGCTCTGGATAAGAGCGTCTGCTAAATGCCTTAAATGTAAATGTAAATGTAACCCCTACATTGATAAGTCTGTAAGGCCTTACTTAAGACGCATGCAGTTTAAGAGGACTTGTTTATGGAAAACAAGATTTGGTTGACTACGGAAGTCTGGTCAAAACTTGTTCTGTCCACATAAGCAAGTCTGCCTGACATTTACATTTACGGTATTTAGCTGACGTTCTTATCCAGAGCGACTTACAAGGTTAATCATATTACAGGTAGGCCAGTGTAGTGTTAGGAGTCTTGCCCAAGGACTCTTATTGGTGTAGCACAGTGTAGTTACTCAGCCTGGGATTGGAACCCCAGTCTCCCACGTGTGGTGGTAGCTACTTGGCGGGTAGTGGTGTTATCCGCTGAGCTACACCAACCACCATGTGACACTTACTGAAGATCCGGTTTGGGTGGACTTGGAAGTTTTCAGGATGTGTTTACGGAAAAGAGAGATTTGGGTGACTACTGACGTCTGCGACATTTTAGCCACATAAGCCTCCAGTGCTAAAGTAAAGAAGCTCAGACACCAAACATGTGTTATTTGATTGACTACACCTAGGTAAGTGAAAGAACTACATGATACAGCGTCTTCCTTTAGCAATGACGGTCCAATTCACGTTCACCCTTACCTGTATAAAGGCCTAATGTCTGCATGAGGCTGTGAAGTACACATATTAGTCCACTGGCTTTTCTCTGGAATATGACACGGGTGTTAATCTCTCCCCCTCAGGGGTGAAACGCATACACAGCAGACTATTCATTAGACCCCAGTCTGAGAATGGGGGATTACCGAGCATCGGATTCGAGCGGCGAGGTGCACCACCAACCCCCGAGCCAAGCAGGGCTGATGTCACTAGGAGTCTGGGATTACGGCAGCCTAAAGGTGACTCGTAAGGAGCGACCGCTTCTACGTCAAATCATTTCTTGGCACAGCGGACAAGTCTCTGGTCATTCAGACTCTCTGGTCATTCTGCTCTAATGAACCCCAATTGAGCGAAATTAAACGTATCGTCAACAGATGTGATGGCCGGGCTGAGGGTGGCACGCATCCCAGCGTGCACTGGAGGAGCGAAGCAAGAGCCGGCAGCTGGACGGCTTCCATTTCAGGTCTGTGCATGCGTATGTGTGTGTGCAGCGTGTCTGATATTGCTGATAGAGGGACATCTCTATTGGTCCACTCTGTCATGCACCTGCTAAACAGCTTTCTGGCAAAGCCAGCACAGATTCCTCAGCGATTACACACGAACAAGAAGCTGTGGCATGACATCAGGCTACGATTTAGATCAAAATTAGAATCAGATGAAAAAGAAAAAGAAAAAAGAGAAAGAGAGAGAAGAGAGCGAGTGGCTCTGCTTGCGCTGGAGTGCCGTAAGGGGAAATTCAACATGACTGCCAATGCGAGTGGCCTGCTTATCTGCGCTGATGACCGGTTTTGATGGTTTGATGGCAAATATTTAGGAGCGGCAGCAGTCAGCAAAAAAGGCAGCGAGATCAGGAAAGCGGAAATAAGGCAAAGCGGTGCTGGTTTTGAAAGCATGCAGAACTCTTGATTGAACTTGGATTGCGATCACTCGTCATCACAGGCTTGACCACAAAGGCCAGCTCTCCTAACCCTCCTGGATTGTAGCATGCACAAATCACGGCAAAGCAATCATAACTGCTTTTGCCTTCTACCACAAACACAATGTCCCGTAATGAATTATAGGTCACCCAGGCTCACCTTCACGACAGAAATATTTACTTCTCTGGGATCTGCAAACATTGTCGAAGGAAGTCTGCTCTGGTGTGCCGTCCCTGCTGCTCTTTGGTTCTCCACAGAGAAAAGTTTCATTCCTCTCTCGGCCTGGCCCCAAGCTTCCTTCCTGGCTCCCTCTGGTGGTTACTACAAATTGGTCAGCATGGATAAACACAACAACAATGAAAACGTGCTGCTCATCTTCGACCAAATCAGCCAAACGTTTAAGACTCTGACACAGAGGAAAAGCTCAAGGCACGGTCAGTGCGCACTCGTCCTTCCAGCCGCGTGTGTTATATACACATGATCTAACATTGCGTGCCTCGGCACGGTCCTGTTTTGAGGATGACCACTACTTCAGTGGGTTCATTTTCATGAATGAGCAACACGAAAACTCCCTAAGCAGCGTGAGAAACCAGGACTCGAAATTACACTCATCCACCACAAATACTCGTTTGATGATGAGGTACAGTTCAGCGCTATCATGGTCATGACCATATACATAATTGCAATGGCTGCATCCGTTCAGCCGTATATAGAACCAGACAAAAGTTTGACACACCCATCTAAATAAATGTTGGTGGTGATCTTAGAGACTCTACAGATTTACAGTTATCAGCTCCAGCTGATGAGAGTCTGACACAGTACATATCCTACTACACCACATGTACTCTTGATGTCCCACAGTATTGTATTTCTCCATATCTCCACCTCTAATATACATCGTCAATGTTCAAAAACACATGTTTCTCTAATTTGGCCAATTTGTATTTTTTGGCATCATTCGATCATGAGTTGCTGTTTACACTGGGTGGACATTTAATGATGAAAGGATCAACTGAAGAATCCAAAACATGCTTGGAAAAATGTCTGGTTCCCTTGACTTACATACAAATTTATTTAGGTTTTTGCCCTCTCCTCTAAAGTGGCCATTTTGGAGATACTTGTTTTTCATTACACAGCGATGATGTGTAGTTGCACAAAAAATAAATAAATAAATAAATTAAAAAAAAAAATAAAAAAAAAAAAATATATATATATATATATATATTTTTTTTTTTTTTTTAAATTTATTATTATTTTTTAATTAATTTAATTTTTTTATTTCTACCCAGTTTAAAAGTTCTTAAGTGAACATTCATGATGGACCGACCAATAGAATCGCTCCGAACTCCGAACCTGCTTAGTAATAAACCTTGTTCTATGCAGTTCTATGCAGGTTAAGAAAGCTGGTTCCTCCTCCTGTAAAGTTCCATTCTGGAGGTGTTTAAGGTGGACTGTATAATTCCATAAGTGCTTTTTATAGTTTGAGGTCTTCACTTTTATTCTACAGTACAGCATTAAGATAAACATAAGGAGAACCTTCCATGTGTAGCCATGTCTAAACTTTTGCCTGGTACTGTATGCCAAGTAGATATTACCCAACATGCACCAAAGTGATGAGCCCTTCTGGCTAAGGACTCTCCCCACCTTCTCTTCCCACTATTCCTTCCATGTTGTCAAAATACATCTATTGTTACAAAGGCTGTGTTCACTCTGGAGCAGAATAGTTTTTGTTCATATGTGGTCCAAGTGTGTTTTTTTAGGGACAGTGCGAACAGAAAGGAAAGACCTTCACTTGGACCACTTGGGCACAGGGAGAACTCATGCCTTCCTTAGAAAACCCTAGAAACCTCAGCTGTCCACCTCATCCTTAAACACACACACTCGGTTACGGCCACCATACACCACACGCAGCATCCAAGAGTTAGGGAAGCATGAAGATCAGTGTGATGATCAGAATCAGTCATATCAGTTGCATCGGGCTGGTGTTTAATTTGGCCAATATTTCAAATTGACAGTTGATGAGGCAAGAGCAATGCTAATGCTAAATCATGCTACGTCACAGCACCATGCACACAAGCAAAACCTGCAGCTAGTTAGCTGGTTGACCAGCTACCACAGCAAATGTGATGGAATATGATCAGCTCTTCTCTGTCATGGAAAATGTTGGAGATACTCAAACATCTCGAGCCATGCTACTCCAAAACCGACTCATCAGCCCTACTAGAGCTACACGACTCATATAGTCTGGTGAATCATATTTTCAAGCTCGTGTGCTCTGTTAGTCTTACCACAGACATTTGGATATCTGATGTGACTCCTGTGAGTTTAACCACACAGTGGAGCGATGAATTTAAGCTACCGCACACCAGACGTGCTGCAGTATCTAGCGGAGTGTCATGGAGCCATGCAGGACTGTAGAATGTACACTGTATAATGTATACTATAGAATACATACTGAACCTACGGTTTTGGCTGTGCAAGTTTAGAACTACAATGAAACAAAAAAGTCCCCAGATCATATCTAAGCCTAAGATCCAGAAAGCAGGTGCTTAAATACACGAGATACACTGTGCACCAACAATCCTTCCCCATGCAGAGCCACAGAGAGGCTGAGGGAGCTGAAATACAGAGGTTCTGCAGTGCTGGGCTCCAGCCTCAGCCACACACAAACACACCTCGTGCATCATTCAGGGCTCTCTAGATTCAAATGCCTCGTGACTGGCCCTCCAGTGAGGCACACACCGCCCCGGCTACAGCCGCACAGATCACAGGGAGGAAACACATGTTCACTGTCAGCCCCCAAGCCTGAGAGGAGGCACTGACAACCTTTTAACCCCTCTCCCTGTGAAACACACACACACTCAGAGAAGCCCACACGGACAAACCAGCCCGCCCTGGATTATTCATGACAAAACACCATCATTTAATTATGAGTATTGGCGTCTGGGACCCACTTTGTTTTACTCCTTTTAACTGGAGTAGCACCAAAAGGTGTTGATATACTATATACCAGTCCAAAGGTGCATATATACAGGTAGACAGACTGGTATATACACTGCTTAGACAATGATGGAAAAACGGGTCATGCCAAAGCAGGAGATTGGTCGTGCAGGGCAACACTGCGGAGGATCCCTTACGAAACGATAATATATGGCAATGTATTGGAAAATATAGTGCAATATATTAAATAATACAATGTCATATATGGGAAACAAGTGCATATATTTATATAGTGATAAATATATTACAATATATTGTATAATACATAAGGAATTGCCGCTTTTCATATATTGTATGTATGGTAGTATAATATATATTTACTTATATATTGTAATATATTTCATTTTATATATAATAGACATCATATGTATTTCTCCATATGTGTTTGCATATATATATATAGTTTTATATATGTGAGAATATTTTCATACATACATGTGGCAATATACAGTATGTATATATTCTCACATATATAAAACTATATATATTATCATATATGCAAACACATATGGAGAAATACATATGATGTCTATTACATATAAAATGAAATATATTACAATATATAAGTAAATATATATTATACTACCATACATACAATATATGAAAAGCGGCAATTCCTTATGTATTATACAATATATTGTAATATATTTATCACTATATAAATATATGCAAAATATATGTACTTGTTTCCCATATATGAGATTGTATTATTTAATATATTGCATATATTTTCCAATACATTGCCGTATATTATCGTTTCATAAGGGATATTCTGCACTGGAGGGTTTAAACAGACTCTAAAATTTGATACATTTACTATTTAAAATATTCAAAACACTGGAGGTTTTTATGAAAGACATGCTTCTGCACAGTGGTATCTATCAATCCGATGGGAAACTACGTTTTATTTGTGCAGCTAAATGCTAACAAGTCACCAGTAGCATAGATAATCTGCCTATGTGAAGTCAGAGTGGTGTCTTCAGTACACCTACATTGATCTGTATTTCACAAGTAGTGCTCCCTCCCAGTAATATAGCACATATATGTGATCTAGAATGTGTTTTGGGACAAACATGTTAATATACATTATAAATATAAAATGTACATATATATATAATATATGTATATATATATATATATATATATATATATATATATATATATATATATATATATATATATATACAGTATATGTATATATACAGGGGTTGGACAATGAAACTGAAACACCTGTCATTTTAGTGTGGGAGGTCTCATGGCTAAATTGGACCAGCCTGGTGGCCAATCTTCATTAACTGCACATTGCACCAGTAAGAGCAGAGTGTGAAGGTTCAGTTAGCAGGTAAGAGCACAGTTCTGCTCAAAATACTGCAATGCACACAGCATTATGGGTGACATACCAGAGTTCAAAAGAGGACAGATTGTTGGTGCACGTCTTGCTGGCGCATCTGTGACCAAGACAGCAAGTCTTTGTAATGTATCAAGAGCCACGGTATCCAGGGTAATGTCAGCATACCACCAAGAAGGACGAACCTCCACCAGCATCACGTAGTGACCTGGCCACTATCCTGCAAGAAGAATGGCTTAAAATCCCTCTGACCACTGTGCAGGACGCAGTATATGTCATTCCCAAGACCAACTGACGCTGTATTGGCCGCAAAAGGAGGCCCTACACCATACTAATAAATGACTGTGGTCTAAAACCAGGTGTTTCAGTTTCATTGTCCAACCCCTGTATATGTATATATATATATATATATATATATATATATATATATATATATATATATTATTTTATTTTTTTACACCATATCTGTTTCTGTTGTACAGCCTTTAACCAAAGCAGTAACTATAAACACACACTGCATGCTGTCCAGTTTGAAAACTCCACACCAGTTACTACAAAAGAACACATTTCCAGGATGGATGATAGAAAGGTCAACTGTCACTGTCCAGTCCCTTTCAGCACTGTGACACCTAACACATCAGGTCTGTTGCAGCATGCATCATCTTTAAGAGAGTCCCAGAAAAGAACCCGATCTGATGGCTCTGCCCTAACGGCCCATTTGTTACGCACAGCACAATGCAAAACAAACCGCTCAGGTGGCCTACTTTGATCCAGTCATGTTCTGTGTCAGTCACTTTGATTGGCAGGCATATGTCAGAGAGAGAGAGAGAGACGGAAAGAGAGAGAGAGAGAGGGAGAGGGAGAGAGACGCGAGAGAGACCCAATGCTGAGGCATGGCCTATTTTAATATTTCATCTAGCCGGAGAGAAAAGACTCTCTCGCCCCATAGTTTAAATTCTAATCTTGTTATGGCAGAGGTGCATGTAGTCTGCAGGCAGCAGCGCCGAGCTGCTCTAATTCCCTCTGTTTCTCTCCCCGGCTAAACAAATTATTATAAATTCCATTATTTTTCCATTATGCATATATGTTTTGGTGACTGGCCTCTGCCGCCAAGCGCTGGCCAATAAGTGGTCTGGCTTTAGCTCATCAAAGGCCAATCCTTCTGGCCCTAACCGCAGCTGGGTCCTGTAGGACCGGCATCATTAAGCAATCATTCCCTTGCTTTTCTTTCACTAATGTGGAGTTATATCTAATAATGGCATCTCAGCCTGCTTTTCCCTTTCCCCCCGGCCCAGTGGCAGCAGCCTGCGGCCGTGCCGGTACTCTATTTCTTTCTTTCCTCCTTTTTTTTTTGGGTTTTTGATCTCCTGAACTTTTTACATGACGGATATTTCATAGCTTTCATCCCTCGGAATAGATAACATTTGGAATTTACATCCGTGCCCCCAAAATTTTCCACCAGCCTGAGAGATATACGGCGAAATATCCATTGGTCTAATCGATGGAGCACATTTTCGTCTTGGACAGCGAGCCGCACGGAGTTATTTCTGGCAGGCAGAGCTTCTGTTTTCATACGTTTAATAGGCAGCATATTTAAATGTCATGATTTCATTTTTACTACCTCTTGCCGACTTCCTCGTCCATAAATCCTGAGGTCAGTCCATAATGCAGATCAGTTCATAACTCCTTAAGCGTTACACTGTTTGCTCTCTTGCTTTTCTGGGCCCTGCCGGAGTATAAACACCTATCAGGGTGTGTGGGGAGGGGGGATGAGGTCTTCTTTGCCTTGGCCAGGCTGGAGGCCTTCATTGTCTGCAGGATCAAGTCATCGAAACCTAGTCAGCTGGGGTAACATGGTCTTAAACGGGGGAATGAAAACAAGAAGGAGAATGGTGCGAGTCATACAACGACATCAATCATGCTTTCAGATCGTTCATTCAGCAGTGTAATTGACTTTGGCGAAGGACAAAAAATGCTAGCTCATGTCAGAGAGAAGGGCTGTGTTGCTAGGCTGGGTCTCTCTCCCTCTCTCTCTCTCCCTCACTTCTGGCAGCTGTGTCATGTAATGCCAGGAAAGCTGGCAAACGTTTCTTTGCCTGCCTCTGACTGTGCAAAAAGGCACAGACCACCCTTTATTGACTTCATCTCCGGTCCAAACCAGCATTAAGTACAAGCCCAATTCCTAAGAAGGTGGGACGCTATGCAAACGGAAATGACTCTATATATTTACAGAATGCAGTGATTTCAAATCTCATATTTAATTCACATCGGAACATAAAACAAATACACTATATGGCCAATGGTATTCACTAGTCTGCCATCTAATCCATAGGGTTTAATACGATTTCGGCCCACCCTTTACAGCTATAACAGCTTTAGTTTTTTGGGAAGGCTTTCCACAAGGGTTAGGAATGTGTTTATGGGAATTATTGATCATTCTTCCAGAAGCGCATTTGTAAGGTCAGACACTGATGCTGGAGGAGAAGGAGAAGTCAAGTCAGGAGTCTATAGGTTAGAGTCCAAGTCAAGTCACGAGTCTGTAGGTTAGAGTCCAAGTCAAATCACGAGTCTGTAGGTTAGAGTCCAGGTCAAGTCACGAGTCTTTAGGCTAGAGTCCAAGTCAAGTCACGAGTCTTTAGGCTAGAGTCCAAGTCAAGTCACGAGTCTTTAGGCTAGAGTCCAAGTCAAGTCACGAGTCTATACGTTAGAGTCCAGGTCAAGTCACGAGTCTATAGGTTAGAGTCCAAGTCAAGTCACGAGTCTAAAGGTTAGAGTCCAAGTCAAGTCACGAGTCTATAGGTTAGAGTCCAAGTCAAGTAACGAGTCTAAAGGTTAGAGTTCAAGTCAAGTCACGAGTCTATAGGTTAGAGTCCAAGTCAAATCACAAGTCTGTAGGTTAGAGTCCAAGTCAAGTCACAAGTCTGTAGGTTAGAGTCCAAGTCAAGTCACAAGTCTGTAGGTTAGAGTCCAAGTCAAGTCACGAGTCTATAGGTTAGAGTCCAAGTCAAATCACGAGTCTGTAGGCTAGAGTCCAAGTCAAGTCACAAGTCTATAGGTTAGAGTCCAGGTCAAGTCACGAGTCTATAGGTTAGAGTCCAGGTCAAGTCACGAGTCTATAGGTTAGAGTCCAAGTCAAGTCACGAGTCTTTAGGCTAGAGTCCAAGTCAAGTTACGAGTCTAAAGGTTAGAGTTCAAGTCAAGTCACGAGTCTATAGGTTAGAGTCCAAGTCAAGTCACGAGTCTATAGGTTAGAGTCCAAGTCAAATCACAAGTCTGTAGGTTAGAGTCCAAGTCAAGTCACAAGTCTGTAGGTTAGAGTCCAAGTCAAGTCACGAGTCTATAGGTTAGAGTCCAAGTCAAATCACGAGTCTGTAGGCTAGAGTCCAAGTCAAGTCACGAGTCTATAGGCTAGAGACCAAGTCAAGTCACGAGTCTTTAGGCTAGAGTCCAAGTCAAGTCACGAGTCTATAGGTTAGAGTCCAAGTCAAGTCACGAGTCTTTAGGCTAGAGACCAAGTCAAGTCACGAGTCTTTAGGCTAGAGTCCAAGTCAAGTCACGAGTCTTTAGGCTAGAGTCCAAGTCAAGTCACAAGTCTAAAGCTTAGAGTCCAAGTCAAGTCACGAGTCTTTAGGCTGGAGTCCAAGTCAAGTCACAAGTCTAAAGCTTAGAGTCCAAGTCAAGTCAAATTTATTTTTTAAATGCTACATATTCATTACAATATTCACTCACTAAAAATGACATGCTCTACAACTCTCAAACAGAACAAACTAGAAGCAATATCACTTCCTGTTTTGGCACCATACTCTGCCTCAGACACTTCCTGTTTCCTGCTAGCTTAAGGGGGCTACCACTGTATGTTATATAGCTGGAATGATGGCTAAACGGCTAAGCGGCTAGCACAGACCTATCCGGGCGTGTTTCAGATGCCTTATGAAGTTTGATGTGGTCGATCCAGTGTCTGTAATATGTTCCCCCACACTCTCTGCACGTCGCCACTCTTCTGTTATATGCTAGGATTTTTAATTCCCTGTAACCAAAGGCTACCCCGTACGGCGCCGAAGCCATGCTACAGCGCTGTGTTTACACTTGGCGCCGCTCACTGATATCACGCACGCGCTGAAGTCGGATGCTGTGATTCGTCCGTGTCCGTGGGGCGTGTCCCAAATCAACCAAATAAAGTACACATACACAAAGGAATTACTTTCCTGTAACTTCCGCACACCGTGCCTGGATGGTAACGG
Source organism: Prochilodus magdalenae (assembly GCA_024036415.1). Lineage (NCBI taxonomy): Eukaryota > Metazoa > Chordata > Actinopteri > Characiformes > Prochilodontidae > Prochilodus > Prochilodus magdalenae. The sequence goes on along the minus strand of JAMWET010003627.1, from coordinate 154,284 downwards.
AAAGAAACTTGATGTTCATGTGTTATTTTGGACTGAGTCGAGTCGGGAGTCATTATAGACGAGTTACGAGTCAAATCTGAAATCTATTTATATGCTACTCGAACTCGAGTCGCTAACTCGAGTGCCCATCTCTGATTACAGGTAGGCCAAGGTAGTGTTAGGAGTCTTCCCAAGGACTCTTATTGCTGTAGCACAGTGTAGTTACCCAGATCAGGAATCGAACCCCAATCTCCCACATGGTGTGGTAGCTCAATGACAAGTGGTGCTATCCTTTGTGCCACAACAACCACCAGGGTTGAGGTCAGAGCTCTGTGTGGGCCAGTCAAGTTCTTCCACACCAGGCTCATTATCATTGGATATTTAGAACTTGATGGCAGCAACGAATCCCAAAAAATGTTGGGATTACCCACTGTGTTCAGATTTGTCACCTGCAGGAGAGCTACCCTGCGACAAGTTTCAAACTCTGCTACGCTGATGTGGCTGTCCTTACAACAGTGTCAGTTCGATACTAAAAGGCCGGTACATCCACCTTCACCAGCTGGACTGGAGCAGAAAGTTTTAAAGTGGTCAGGTATTCCCGTTTTAGCTCGCTGTGCATCGTGTGAGGGCATGCCAAGCTTGCTAGTAGGCGGGCAAAAAGGACTGTGTTACAAGATGACATCACCTTGTAACAGAGACCAGGGCTGGAATTCCAGTAAGATGTTTCAGGCGGCTGAGGTGAGTGGTTCTCTTTGGGAGAGAGTTTCTCCTTCCTTCACCTCCAAAATTCAGTCACAGAAGTTGGTTGAACTGGGGTTTCTCAAGTCACGCAACGGCCTGAACATCAGCTCTACCACAGTGAGACTGAAAGTTTGATACCCGGTGATACCCCAGTCTTCTGTGACCTTGCTCTCTCTGGGTGGGTAGGAAGAAGGTCTTCCCTCTCCACTCATCAAGCGAGACGGTGGCGGCGTCTGTTAGCTGACCTTACAGAATTGGCAGTTAGTGTTGCCCAAGCAGGTTGAGCTATCTGATGACACAGCGGTGAAAGGAGGCAGTGGTGTGTCTTGGAGGAGGCATGTGCCTCAATGAAGCTGACGTCTGGATTCTGGGGTGGTCAGTCCATTGTTATAAGAATGCCAGTGCCTTGTTTGATTGATTCGCCAGTGCTCTTTTCGGTCCTCCTGTTTTCAGTAAGGAGCTTCTTGAGCAGCTACACATCCTTGCAGACCCATAGCGTTGAGGTGTCTTCTCTTGAACGCCATTAGAAGACCATTAAGACCGTTACCACAGTACTGTGGATGACTGCTAGTCACTGAGTCGTGTTTTGCGAACCACCAGCCAGCACAATAAATCCGTGTGTGTGTGTGTGTGCAGGCTCTTTGTGTGTATGTGTGCGGAGATGGGCTGTGTGTTTGAGACCGACACACATGGAGACATAGCAATTACCTCATTTTCTGCCAAGCAGTACACACTGTGCTCTGCCACTCGCGTGTTTGCTAAACTCACCAGTGTGTCCTCTCCTGTTTAACTGAAGGGTGAAGAGCATCTGGGTCAATGAGACCCAAACGAAACTGCGTCTCTCAAAGGAGGGCTTCAGAATGAAGGGTGCACACACACACACACACACACAAACACACACACCCGCACACACACGTGATGAAAAGCTATGCAAGGGCTTCATTTAGTATTAATTACTCTCCCGCTCATCCGCTGTCCATTCAGCAGCACAGTGGGCAAAATGTCACCAGTGAAAATTAGCCTCAGAGCCGGGCAATTTTCGCAGCTAAATTGCTAAATAAGTATCGCTGGGTAATAGGTAGCAATCTGCGGTAATATGATGAGATCATTTGGAAAAAGTCAGAGGGGCTGATCAAAAGCGCGCATTATCCGGGCCGATGTGGCTGACCGGGGGAACATGTGGACACAGCTGTAGTGTCATGTGACGTGCGCGCGCAGGGGGAGAGCAGGTGCCAGCTGGCACCGGCTCAAAGCGCGCAAGCGGCCGAAACAATTACTGTTATTCATAACAGAGGCAGCGCGCGGGGCCCCGGTGCTGCACACATAGGGGCCGGATTCATGGCACAGCTCTGCATTTAGACATATCCAAACTGCAGAAATGCTCTTAATTACCTGTCAGTCCACGTCTGTTATAAATACACATGCGGAGCGCCTTGACGGGTTTATAAAAAAAAAATAGATCAGCGCTGCTATCTGCAGGAAGCCCTCTCTTCTCCCTGATTACCCTACCATCGTTTATTAATATTCATATGGAAGGGAAGGGAACAAATGTTTAGGAAAGTGACAGTTTGAAGTACCGTGTGCAAAACTTTCCTACTAATTGAGAACAGTAGCCGAAAGCAGTTGCAGTTTACATAATGCTAATTGATGCCCAAAGGACTGAAGTACTCGGTATCTATATGGCGTATTAATTTTAGTAAGTATATAATAAAACAGGTGAAAAAAAAAAGCTTTATTCTATAGAGAGAGTAAACTTACAGTTTCACTATGTAAGTTTTGGGGATTTGGTGACTTCTGTAGAAATTTGTAATGGACTTTAATAAGAGCCCACTCCGGTTTCACCTTAAACCAGCATCTCCACATGTACAGCCGGTTCTTAGTGAGGAACCGAAGGTTGGGTTCTAGCTTTACTGGCAGATACAGTGAGCATCTGGTTCATAAGAAACAAGGTCCAGCAGCAAACACACAGGACAACACAGCTACAGACTGGCAGAGGGCCAAACCCACTCTTTACTGACCAGGATGAGCGCCACCTCATTCCAATGTCCCTTATCCACCGTAAGATGACCTCAAGTGACCTACAGAGAGACTGGCGAGCGGTGGCTGGGGTGAAACGCACAGCGAGCATGGGTCTACAAACAGGCTTCTGGAGGTCATTAGTGATTCTCTACACATACAATATCTGATCTGGAGTTTGGGAGACATGCTTCCAGTAGGGTAGAGAATAAAACAGAACTGAGGAATTCTGGTCCAACACAAACCCAGAACCTGTACAACTAGAGACGCTGATCATTCTGAGGTGGTCTCTTAAATGTTTCCAGAGCTGTGTCTGATCCAGGAGAATTCAAAGTGAATTAATTTCTTCATATATCATTATTATATGGAGCCGGACCATTTCTAAGAGCCTGTGTGTGTGACGTATGACCTAGTCTAGGAAAGTCCTGCGAAAAAATAATCTACAATCCTGTAATAATAACGATATACAGCCATGAACAGTACAACTTTCGGTACAGGGCTATCCGCACAAAAACAAAGAGACTGAGAAACAGTTTCTTCCCAAGAGCTGTGGTCTCCACAACACCTCTACAACACCTCACTGACTGAACTGATTACTACCTCTGTGATACATCTGTGATACACCCATGCACATTTATATACAGCACTGAACTTATTTATAATCCATATAGTAATTGAACAACTACCTCCATACACAGTTATACTGCACATTCTGCATATTTTGCACATCCATGCACAGTCACTTTACACATTTATTCATATTTATATTGTACTGCAGTTAAATGTCTTTCTCTACTTGCACTGCTTATATGTAAATTTCTCATGGGTAAATATGTAAATATCTTACCTTTATAATTTCTGCTCTTTCTATTGTTGTTTTCTCTTGGAGAGTGTCGTACTGAATTTCGTTGTACGCAAGTATAATGACAATAAAGATTCTATTCTAATTTATTCTATTCTATTCTATTCTATTCTATTCTATTCTAACTTTCAACATACAGAACATGAAACATTTGTCACTTAACCTGAAAGACTCTGGATGCATTTTAAACGCTTTAATTTATGATTGTTAATAATAATTTTGTGCTTTATAAGTCTTTAACTATGTGGAAGCCTTTATAATAGACAGCGGTGCTCACATTGCAACATGTTTAAGTCACCAAAGAATGAATCACGTTACATAATTACAGATGTGTTGTTATTGTTGCTGATTTATTGGTATTCTAATAAGGCACTGGTACCAAGTTACCAAGCACCTTTAAAACAATTTCTGAATACAGACATAGTGCAAATAATATGACTAAAACCTGTAGGAAGCAATGCCGCCCATGTCACGTTTATGTGATGTGAATTTAGTTGCTGAATAATCTGCATGACAACAGCTTAACAAAATGAGTATTTTTTCAAAATGTGCATTATACAGTTTACAAGTGGGATTATTACTGATCTGCCCATAACAGACAGTATTATACAGTATATTAATTATACAGTATATTAATACTACACTAATTCATTCCCAACACACCTCTCAGAAGTGTCCAATTTAGGCTTTACTGACTTCAGAATAAGACCTTACCTAATCCCCGGTATGTTAGGTTGATGTTCTAGTTGGGCTTTCTTTGTTTCGGTCATGTAAGTTAGGGAAGACCTCTCCGTGGGGCTTCATTACTCCCTAACCCACTTCCAGCTGGAGTAATTGTTATTACAAGAATGAAAATGGGATCGTTGGAGGAAGCGACTCGTTTTCCTGGCCTGGTGTGTAATTAACATTTCACACAGCATCTCATTAAAGGAGACAAGGCCAGTTTTGCTGCGGAGCAGAGCGAGATGAATAAAGATTTCAGCAGGGTACGATCTGACTGTCTGCCGTTAAAGGATAATGTGCACCTTCCAGGGCTTCAGTAATGTTTTACAGAGCTGTGGAGTAATGGTCGGGTCGTAAAGGGCCTCCTTTGGTCTTCGTCGTGTACCACCTCCTCCAGATTGAGGATGGATACAGAGTAACGGGTAGGATGGAGGTCGTAGCCACGAAGGATTGTTTTACCACACATTTGATTGCGACTATGACTCATTACAGGCACGGCAGTTTGCTTTGCAAGATGCATATAGATGGCTGTGGAAAAAGTTTTGGCGCCCCTGGTTTTGACAAAAGAATGGTTGCCGGAGGAGGTGTAGGACTGCAGTGCTGTTGGGAAGGAAGATAAAGGTGACCAGGATCAATAACTGATGATACATTTAGACTGATATAATATTTATTGAGCTACACATACAGAAGTCTGTCTCTCAGTATGGTGTTGGGCCGCCATGTTTCCTATGGCAACATGCCAGACATCTCGGCTTGAAGTTGTTCCTCGAAGGTTCCCGATGGTGTCCTGTGATAATCCATCCCATGCAGCTTGAATTCTCTCACAAAGTTCCTGCAGATGGTGCGACAGGGGTGGAGGTGAAGTGACACCAGGCCTTCTGGACGTGTGAGATGTGACAACAAACTGTTTATGAGTGCGCTCCGCACACGGATTCGTTGGACGTCTCCACAAAGACAGAAGCGGGACTCGTCACTGAAGATGACCCGCTGGCATTCTGAGTCACTCCATGACAGTCTGGTACGACACAGTTGTAGTCTTTTCAACAGTGACATGATGTTAAGGGCAGCAGTTGTCCATAACAAGATGACCCATGGAGTGACTGTTGGGTCACTGCTTTACGCCTGTGGTGCCCACCTTGTTCTATCCACTGCCGCCAACTTTGTCTGATTAAACCATCCTGCCTCCCGGAGCCCTAAAATGTGACCCCTTTTGAACTCTTCCAACTGCTCTGCTGCTTTCAAACTCTTCTCTGAGGCATACATCACTTGCAAAGGATGCTAGCAACACAAGTCAAAATGGAAAGCATGCGCAACAGAATGACCTTATATAGTCAGTGAGGTACAGCAATAAGGCCCACCTTTGCCCATCTTATACACATACACATACAGAGACTGAGCAAGCAAAATGGCTATTGGTAAAGGTTTACCCCCTACTGCAACTGAAGGTCTTTCACCTGTACTCTCTAACATCTTGAGAGTGTTTGGGGCCTAGGTCAGGCATGGTAACATCAAAACCCACAAAAATAGTCACCATGTAATTCTTTGATCTTTGTTGTGGATCTAATATTTGGAGGTCCCATGGGCCAGTTTCCTGACTGACATAAGAAAGCCCAATCCTATAACCATAGGTAAAAATAGATTATGACTTTTTCCCTCTACTTATATCACTAGTTGATTTGTATTGTAGAAGCAATGTAATGCCAGTGGACTGGAATCCGTCAGTTCTTGGATTTCATGTACCCTTTTTGATACACCTACAAGATTCTGTTTGAATTGATGATAGATAGATAGATAGATAGATAGATAGATAGATAGATAGATAGATAGATAGATAGATAGATAGATAGATAGATAGATAGATAGATAGATAGATAGATAGATAGATAGATCCTTAGGATATAGATCAGATGCACACCAGATGTGTGTAGAAGCAAAGACAATAAATAAAGGTAGAAAAACTCACAACACGGACGGAGCTCCTGGAACAGGCAGCCACTCGCGTCGGCGCTGGAGGTAGATTAGGTAGTACTGCTGTGGAATTAGTCCGTATCATGGTCTGTCATATAGAATAAGTAAGTTCTGCTTTTCAGCACATTTAGCTGATGAGCTCTTACCAATGCACAACGGAAAGTTCTATTTTAAAGACTACATGTGATTTTGCCAGAAGCAGGGATACTTGCGCTTCTCCCAGGCTGTCCTCAGCACGAAGATATGCTACTAAACCATGTGTCTTCTCTGAAGCATCACAGAACACACGAATATCATGGGTGATACTGACAGAACCCAGTTCCACAGTAAGACTGTGGTAAGGTTAACTCTGATGTACTTTAAAGATCATCTTCCCAATCATGCCAACTTTTCAATAGTTTTGGAAGGAAGAGAAGATCATCACATCATCTTTCTTGTTCCATAAATCTTCACGGGTTGTAAAAGGGCAACATGTAACCAATGGGGCTGTACTGGCCTGCCAGAACTTTATAGACATAATCACAGGGTTTCCTTTTTGGACTCTATTGGTCTCAATGTGAAGCCCAGTGTATCCGTCCTGCATTCCCATAGCATTCCCATTGTCAGCTCCAGGCCATTCAAGCACTCATTAGTCAACCATATCTCACTGTTAGTTGAACCAGCTACAGATGGAGGACGTTGAATCACAAATGGTTCATTACTTGGCTGGATGTAAATGCTGAAGCCACCTATAGCTAGTGAGGTTCTTAGTTAGTCAAGTACTTGCTTAGCCTTTAGTGGTTGGGCTCCACTGGTCTCAATGTGTAGCGCAGTGTATATGTACGGCATCCCAATAGCATTCCCAGCGTGAGCTCCTGAGCATTCAGGCAATCAATAGTCAACCATAACTCACCGTTAGTGATTCCAGGTTTAGCTGGAAGACTTTGAATCACAAATGCTTCCTTACAAGCCCACCTTAAAAATGCTGAATCCACCTGTAAGTGAGCAAGTGAGATTCCCAGTTAGCCAAGTACTTGCTTGGCTGTTGGTAGTGATGAGATGTTACAGATGTTACGCAGGGACAGGACAAGGAGGCAGGGTGCAAGCACAAGTGTTTAATGTTACATGAACAAGATGAAACGAAACGAAAACACTAAGAAAGTTACCATTACTGTGGGACAGGGAAACAGAAACAACTAACAGAGACTAAATCTACAGACATAAAGACAAACGACCAGCATAGAGACAAAACACCAAACAAGAACACAAGGGACTACAGGGAGTATAAGTGAACAAGGACTAACAAGGAATACCTGGGAAGGGGCAGAGCTACAAACCAAGGACAGGTGAGGGGACTCACAAGGGGCCAGAGACAGGAGGAGCCAAAAACCAAAACAAACAGAAGCACATGGAACAGGACAACAAAGGGCACATGGACATGACAAGACAGGGGCAGGACAAGAGAGGACAGGACATGAGAAGCTCAGTAGACTCTCTACAGGACAAATCACATCATTATGGATGGTATTTTTTGCATGTTCCTGTAAGGTTAACTGTATTCATATATTAATGCAGGTTTTGCATTGCATATGATGGCAAATGAAATGCAATCAAGGTCTATCTGAAGACGATGTTGGATGCTGGATTCAATATCCAGCTATATCTATATCTGCTAGCTACAGCATGTGCTCTAAAGCCAAGGAGAACGCTTGGGAAGGCCATGTCATTAAGGGGCTGGGCCTGGTAATGGTGCAACCAATCAAAAGCAATTCTGTCTTAGCTGTCCATGCCTACTGTCCTTCAGTTCTCCAGGAACATGGTAGAACAGCTTCCGGTGTAGCCATCAATTAAGGAACTCCTTCCATCATTAAGAGAGGGATTGCATAACAGTTCACTCCACCAAATATCACTCCTGTTGTTTTACCTTCACATAGTTCAACAGCTTGTTTGTCCTGCTGGGATCTCACTGCTGCCTTTTCATTACATGAAGGTAGAGCATACACCTGCCATAGTCTTTCTACGCTCTTGAATAGTTCCTCAGCAGGAGAACTGACCTTGGTAAAAAGGCACTGAGCTGAGCTTTGATTCAAAGGAAGGTACACAGCAGGACCTTGTAATGTCCAACCAAGGCTTGTTTTTATTGCTGCAGGTGCTCGAGCAGTGTTAGGTGCAATCAAATGCGTATGTCTGCACCTATATGAATATATACTGGAGAAACATTGTTAAATGGTATCTGTGGTAGATCTTGCAACTCTGTGGTAGATCTTTTCCCAGAAATTCTTGTTGGATATGAATGCTTGGCTAATGCTAGTTGTTGCGCAGTACAAGCAATTGGAATAGTATAGCAGGTTTCAAGAGTGCTTTCAGTGGAGACCATGAATGTGTTTGCACCTCTTGTCGAACAGTATGCAGTGCCAAACCTTCTGGTTACCCTTGCAAATGAAGCTCCTGAGCAGCTGACTGAAGCAAAATAGTTATTTCTGAGCCAACATCTAAAACAGGAAAGGCCTCCTGGGGTTTCGTCCATATTGCTTTCAGCGATACTGTCCTGCTATGACTGCAGTGATCAATGTACAAAGGCTTAACAGTAAGCCTATTCGTTGTATTGATAAAGCATATGTTGATAAAGCAAAACTAAATCTGCAGATGCTCAGCCTTACATATAGAGCCATTTCTTTTTCAGGTCACAGTGTGTGGCCTCATCTGTGCTTCCTCCACCATTCAACTTTTTGTCCTGTGGTCATGGCAAGACATGACTGACAATTGCTGATAATAGGCATGGGATGATCTAAGGCTCACTAGAGTCTGTGCACAGCTTCTGGTTTGCACGTTAACACCATGCAAGACAGATGACTGACTATACAAGGGGGTTTCAGCTTGGGGTCTTTGTCTGACTGTAGAGAGTCACTGGAGCTGTGACCTCTTAAGATGACAATGAGCTTTAGGTTGTAACCAATTGGAAAAGTCCCATAGATTACAATTCATATTCCAGGATGTGTCATTGACATGTGGGGCTTTAAGAGACAATACTGTTCAAGAGAAAGCTTGTCCAACAAACGTTCTACATGTAAGCCGCACAGTAATTCAGCTTGGCCTTCCTCATTCATGGTTTGTAACAACCTCACCAGAGCTTGAATGCAAAAAGCCAATTCATCTAAGCCTTCCCCATCGCCAGTGTACAAAGGAGGTACATTCATAATTGCCTGAATTTCTTCAGAGACTAACCAGCGAGGTTGGCCGTAATGGTTATCTAATGCTCTAAGGGCTCTTGTAAATGGATTTGAAGAATAGGCGAATGCCAAGACTAATCTTCTGGCTGATTCTACTTTCAAATGATCCAAAAGAACGTTAATGGTTTTTGAGCTTAGGTTCCAAAAGATCTAAATGGTTATCTAGAGCCACTCTAAGGCAACAAACACTGGTTTTCATCTTTGGAAATGGGAAACCATACGCAACAGGATGAACTTTCTGATGTACAGTTACTGCTCTTGCACATACATCTTATGCACATAATGTATTGTGCCTGTTTTTTTATCACTGCACTGGAAAAGAATTTAACTGGACTGGACTGGACTGGACTGGACTGGACTGGACTGGACTGGACTAAACTAAACTAAACTAAACTGAACTGAACTGAACTGAACTGAACTGAATTGAATTGAATTGAATTGAATTGAATTGAATTGAATTGAATTGAATTGAATTGAATTGAACTAAATTGAACGGAACAGAACGGAACTGGACTGAACTAAACTAAACTAAACTAAACTAAACTAAACTAAACTAAACTAAACTAAACTTGAACTGAATTGAATTGATGTACAGTTACTGCTCTTGCACATACGTCTTATGCACATATTGTATTGTGCCTGTGTTTTTTTTATCACTGCACTGGAAAAGAATTGAACTGGACTGGACTGGACTGGACTGGACTGGACTGGACTGGACTGGACTAAACTAAACTAAACTGAACTGAACTGAACTGAACTGAACTGAGTTGAGTTGAGTTGAGTTGAACTAAATTGAACGGAACAGAACTGGACTGGACTGGACTGGACTGGACTGGACTGGACTGGACTGGTCTGGTCTGGTCTGGTCTGGACTGGACTGGACTGGACTGGACTGGACTGGACTAAATTGAATTGAATTGAATTGAATTGAATTGAATTGAATTGAATTGAATTGAATTGAATTGAATTGAATTGAATTGGACTGGACTGGACTGGACTATACTAAACTAAACTAAACTAAACTAAACTAAACTAAACTAAACTAAACTAAACTAAACTAAACTATACTATACTAAACTGAATTTAATTGAATTGTAGATGTAAAAAACTGATCATCATCAAAAGTGGAGATTTTGGAGTGGAGGTTTTGTACCAACAGCAGGAATATATGGGAACAAAACTGTATGAGCAACCTGCTTTTCAAGTAGGTCCGCCCAATTTTAGCTCCTCCCATTTTCACCCAAGTTTAAAGCCCTGATTGCTTTTCGAATTAGACACAACACACACTAGAGGGAAGCCTTAGAGGCAGCTATAGGAGAACTATGTAAAAGGCAAATGATTTCAGAAAAAGTCAAGTAGCTAAAGATAGAAATAGAAAGAAGGAGAGAGAAGGAGAGAGAGAGAGAGAGAGAGAGAGAATCTGTTACATCAAGCCACGCCAACTCATGTTGCATTCAAATGAATCCTGTACCTCTGCTCTTCCACAATGCAGGCAAGTGACTGGGGCATGGCTGGAGACTTGCTCGTCCATTAGGAGAGAGAGGCTGCAGGCCTCAGAGGGACCGTGTCCGTGGCAGGCGGGCGAGTCAGGAAGTGTTGATGGTGGCAGACAGTCAGAGAGGAGGCTACGAGATATGTGTCAAATTAGTCACGGCGTTCAGGGGCTCCGCTTAGCTTTAACGCTCAAACCCCCCCAACCCTCCAGCCCCCTCACCCATGCAGTGGGACTGGAGGGGTGAGAGTGCTCTGATTCGCCCTCCGCCTGTGGGACGGACAGCTCTTCTGCAGCTGGAGTCATGTGTGAGACATTACATTAGGACTCGGAGCATGACAAACACAGCAGAGGCACCGGAGCGAGAGACAGGCCATACGGTATGTTTAAATGAGCATTCCATATGTACCGAGGGCCAATACGGAAGTGAGCAGCCGGTGGAGCACCAAACTGGCTACATGTACAGTACCCTGCAAATGAGGTATTGCACTAGTGTAGAGTAAGAGGACACTGAAAGCTCTTTTACTGAACGCAGCATCAGTGGAGACCGCTGTACGGTGGCCGAGAGAGCCCAAAAAGTCTCAAAACACAAGACTCAAAATGACACGACTTGCACAGCATTAGCCAAACGCGCTGCAAGATCTGAAAACACAAGTATCAAAATGAGACCGCTCGCAAACCATTAACCGAACGTGCTGCAAAGTCTCAACCGCACAGCAAACACTAAACACACATGCAGCTTCCACAACACATGCAGAAAGCCTCAAAACACAGCGGAAGTGTTTCCGAGGGACACTGAAAGTGGACGGACCCATTCGGGAGCGGGCTGCGTGGACCTGGACGTAGAGCAGAGACAGCCCCAGTTCCAGCAAAAGTTTAATCTGTTTATTAATGAATATTCAGGCGGGTTATTGGCCGGGTTCTCGTGTTTACGTTTCGTTCCACCTTAAACAGTGCACCTGGAAGCTTTAAACACCTGGAAGGTGCTGAATAGAAGTAACATCACAAGGTGGGGATACAATGTGTGAGGCAGGTAAGACTTTCACAATATTGTCTCATGTGTAATCCTTGTGTTTACCTAGCCTAAACTTGGCTAGCCCTTAATCGAATATTCCATTCCACCTTAAATGCCACAGCTTGTACAAATGCCAGTGTGCAATTGCTATACCATTTAAGGTGGAACGGTAAACCTGCAAAGCAAGCTGGCGAAGGCAACCTCAGCACTCCCATCTATAACAAGATCTTAGGTACTAACAAGCTACTACGTAACTAGCATGGCTAACTGAATAGCATGAGGACCAAACTTGCTACTGTGTTATCATTACAGTGCTCAGCTGAAACCAGCCAATCAGAGCTGAGCTCATCAAATTATTCAGGTTATTATGCTATGGCAGCTTGAAAGGTGATGAAATAAGGTAACGTCATACGGGGATACAATGTGTGAGGCACATTGTCTCATGCGTAATCCTTGTGTTTACCTAGCCTAAACTTGGCTAGCCCTTAATCGAATATTCCATTCCACCTTCCATGCCACAGCTTGTACAGATGCCAGTATGCAATTGCTACACCATTTAAGGTGGAACAGTAAACCTGCAAAGCAAGCTGGCGAAGGCAACCTCAGCACTCCCATCTATAACAAGATCTTAGGTACTAACAAGCTACTACGTAACTAGCATGGCTAACTGAATAGCATGAGGACCAAACTTGCTACTGTGTTATCATTACAGTGCTCAGCTGAAACCAGCCAATCAGAGCTGAGCTCATCAAATTATTCAGGTTATTATGCTATGGCAGCTTGAAAGGTGATGAAATAAGGTAACGTCATACGGGGATACAATGTGTGAGGCAGGTAGGACTTTCACAATATTGTCTCATGCGTAATCCTTGTGTTTACCTAGCCTAAACTTGGCTAGCCCTTAATCGAATATTCCATTCCACCTTCCATGCCACAGCTTGTACAGATGCCAGTATGCAATTGCTACACCATTTAAGGTGGAACAGTAAACCTGCAAAGCAAGCTGGCGAAGGCAACCTCAGCACTCCCATCTATAACAAGATCTTAGGTACTAACAAGCTACTACGTAACTAGCATGGCTAACTGAATAGCATGAGGACCAAACTTGCTACTGTGTTATCATTACAGTGCTCAGCTGAAACCAGCCAATCAGAGCTGAGCTCATCAAATTATTCAGGTTATTATGCTATGGCAGCTTGAAAGGTGATGAAATAAGGTAACGTCATACGGGGATACAATGTGAGGTGTAGGTAGGACTTTCACAAATACTGCCTTGTGTAATAGTGTCCCGAACTTGACCTGAGGAGGTTGGGTTCCGCCCTTGAGCCTGGTTCCTCTCGAGGTTTCTTCCTCGCCACTGTTGCCTCTGGCTTGCTCAAGGGGGGGCTTGGACCCAAATTCCTTGGCCCAAACCTGTTGTGAACCAATCTATCTGTGCTCCTGTTTGTAGACCAATCAGAGGCTGTGTTCTTGACTTGTGGACCAATATGAGGCTGGGCTCCTGACTTCATGACCAATCAGAGGCTGTGTTTTTGACTTGACAACCAATAAGAGACTAATTCCTGACTTGTTGAGCACTCTGAGGCTGTGTTCTTGACTTGAAGACAAATCAGAGGATGTGTTACAGACTTGTCAACCAATCAGAGGTTGTGTAGACCAGTGAAAGGCTGTCATTGATTGATAGTGTCCCGAACTCCTTGGCCCAAACACCTTGGCCATTAGTCCATAAGCTGTGCATTTAAAACTGACATAGACCGTGCGCAAAACATGTTGAGAGTCTAAGTGTCCTCAAACATTTGACAGGCAGTGTACGTGTTGGAGGCCCTCGTATAAATCAGGGCGAATAATTCGGAGGAGTTGGGTTTTTCTGCTTCTCCGGATGAGCTGCAGCGCATCCTTTGGGGAGAGATTAGTGGGATGGCTCTCACACGTCGGAGCCCATCATCTGTTTTATTTTGCTCAGCGCTGAGGCCCCTTAACGAGCTGGCGTGGCCATACATGAGCGAGATTTTTCATTATTGCCGCACACAGATGGCCATTAGTTAGACGCTGCCTCAGCCAGACACGGGCTGTCTCTGTCCTACTGAGAAATATTACTCACACTGTCTGCAGCCACCTTCCAGCCTGCCACAACCGCAGGCTCTCCTCCACACTAACACCACATGAGCTATTGTCAGGAAGCAGCGTAAACGTCGCAGTGGAAGGATGTACTTACTTTCCTGCAGAAAGAGCTCGTTTTATTATTCCATATCTCCTTCTGGGTTATGGGTTATAATTTACATAGTGTTTCCCCAGGTAGGGGATGGAACCAGGGTTGCCACCAGTCCGGTGAAATCCCCCTTTTTTTGGCAATTAAATGTTGCGTCCCGTATTAAACCAATATGGGCCGCGATTTGTTTCGATACACACGTCTGTCACACATACAGGGGTTGGACAATGAAACTGAAACACCTGTCATTTTAGTGTGGGAGGTTTCATGGCTAAATTGGACCAGCCTGGTGGCCAATCTTCATTCACTGCACATTGCACCAGTAAGAGCAGAGTGTGAAGGTTCAGTTAGCAGGTAAGAGCACAGTTCTGCTCCAAATACTGCAATGCACACAACATTATGGGTGACATACCAGAGTTCAAAAGAGGACAAACTGTTGGTGCACGTCTTGCTGGCGCATCTGTGACCAAGACAGCAAGTCTTTGTGATGTATCAAGAGCCACGGTATCCAGGGTAATGTCAGCATACCACCAAGAAGGACGAACCTCCACCAGCATCACGTAGTGACCTGGCCACTATCCTGCAAGAAGAATGGCTTAAACTCCCTCTGACCACTGTGCAGGACGCAGTATATGTCATTCCCAAGACCAACTGACGCTGTATTGGCCGCAAAAGGAGGCCCTACACCATACTAATAAATGATTGTGGTCTAAAACCAGGTGTTTCAGTTTCATTGTCCAACCCCTGTATATTCTTCTATGCAAAAAAAAATCAAACTCTTAAATGTGCTATAATTATAACTATCCAAAAAATGTGCAATAACTATTGCTACATCACCTGTCTATTGTCTGTGTAGAATATACAGTTTTATAGTCATTTATTATATTGAAATATATTTTTTAGGCAATGTGTATATGTGTGTATATTGTTTTATTCTTATTTTTATTTCTATTTTTATTTTTTTTCCCTCTGTCTCTCTCTCAGTTCTGCACTTTATATATTTTAGCCCTATGTTTAATTATTTTGTGTGTAAAGTGCCGCTGGATTGCTGCGCAATTGCGTTGTACACTGTGCAATGACAATACAGGCATCTTATCTTATCTGTAACAGTGTAACCGACACCAAAACTGAAATGTTGGTTTGTGTCTGGTTGACGTTTACAACACGGTGTCCACAGTTCCCCGTTGTACCATTTGAAAGAGCCCATATCATGAGTTTTTTAAATGAAAGAGTTTGATGTACAGAGCGTAATGTTAGGGTTTCACGCCATGCTTTTTTTTCATGTCTCAGGAACATAAGCTGCCACAATAGAAATTCATTGCTGTCATTCATTAAACTCAATTCAGTTCACCCACCCAGTCTACCGAACCTTAGCCTTCCTCTCTCCAGCTGATACTGAAGTTATAAGAACGGTCCGGCTCAGAATGAGGCACACTAGAGGGAAGCCTGTTAGAAAAGAAGGCACTTACATACGCAGTCGTAAAGACACAGTAACAAAAACCTGTTTAATTCTAATGGATAAAAATTGAAGTTTGGAGAACGGCCATGTAACACTAGAGGAGGCCTTTAGATGGGAAAACGTTAAATACAATGAAATGCAGGATATGGGCCAGCAGTCCAGTCAAAACACGCTGCCGGGTTAGTAAGACCCTTTCAGAAAGGAACAACAGTACAGTGTCTTCCTTTTCCGTTTTAAAGCTACCTGTTCCCCTCTTAGGTCTACGATTGCAAGCATCAAATGACATCATACATAAAAGAAAACATCTCAGGAATGCTGCATGCTAGAGATTTTCATTTTTCCCAGAAGGGAGGTGTTGTGCCGTTTCAGTGAGGGCTCCAGTGCAATTGCATTCCTTTCAGAAGCATGGTAATTCAGCCTTGAACTCTGTGTCTTTTTGGAGACTATGTAAAAAAAACTATAACTATAAAAACAACTAAAACTATAATAAATCTGTAATAACAAATCCAACACCAAATGTGTACTGTAATTATTTATCCATTTCTTTACAGAAAATGAGTTATTGTTTTGGTAGCATTCATGCTAGCCATCCACTGATTGCCTTAAGTTGGGTCAGCTGACCAGTCAGAGGTCATGTTCTTGACCTGTGAACCAATCTATCTGTGCTCTTGATTGTGGACCAATCTGAAGCTGGGCTCCTGACTTCATGACCAATCAGAGGCTGCGTTTTTGACTTGACAACCAATAAGAGACTAATTCCTGACATGTTGAGCACTCAGAGGCTGTGTTCTTGACTTGTAGACAAATCAGAGGTTGTGTTACAGACTTGTCAACCAATCAGAAGTTGTGTTCCTGACTTGTAGACCAGTGAAAGGCTGTGTTCCTGACTTGCCGACTAAACAGAGGCTGTGTTCCTGACCTGTCGACCAGTCAGAGGCTGTGTTCCTGACCTGTCGACCAGTCAGAGGCTGTGTTCCTGACCTGTCGACCAGTCAGAGGCTGTGTTCCTGACCTGTCGACCAGTCAGAGGCTGTGTTCCTTGCTTTGCTAACTAAGCAGAGGCTGTGTTCCTGACCTGTTGACCAGTCAGAGGCTGTGTTCCTGACCTGTCGACCAGTCAGAGGCTGTGTTCCTGACCTGTCGACCAGACAGAGGCTGTGTTCCTGACTTTTTCAACCAATCAGGGGTTGTGTTCCTAACTTGCAGACCAGTGAAAGACTGTGCTTCTGACTTGTAGACCAATCAATGGCTGTGTTCCTGACTTGCCGACTAAGCAGAGGCTTTGTTCCTGACCTGTCAACCAATCAGAGGTTGTGTTCCTAACTTGCAAACCAGTGAAAGGCTGTATTTCTGACTTGTCGACCGATAGTCAACCAATCTGAGGCCGTGTTTTTAGCCAAGATGATCAATTTCTAGCACTGTTTTTATCATTGTACAGCCACTGCTTGGGAATCAAACAGAGAGAATGAAGGATAAACTGCTTCAGTGCTTCCTGCACACAGGTGTAGTACTTTATAAGCAGTGAAACATCTAAGGAAGATAGAAAAACCATCAGCTCTGAGAAATACGGTGAAAAAATATACTTCCACAGTGTTAAACTAGCCAAAGAATATTAACGATGAATGCAGCATCAGCATCAGTGTCCGGCACTGATAATTAATGCTGAAGAACAATCTCTTTCTCTCTCTCTCTCTCTCTCTCTCACTGTCCGGCTTTGACATAATAATCTCTCTCTCTCTGTTTCTCTCCCTCTACTTAAGAACTCAACCTCTCTCTCTCTCTCTCTCTCTCTCTCTCTCTCTCTCTCTCCTTTTCACCCCCACCACACCAAACACACACTGGTGGGCTAGGGTTCTGGTTTCACTGATCATTTATTTACTGCCTTGGCTCTTTGATAATGTGTTTATGGGTACTGGCAGGCAGGCGGGCAGGCAGGCTGGGGTCAGGGCAGGAGAGGGCATCCACTACTTATCCTCCTCTTCCACCGAGCACGTGCTCACAGAGAGAGCGAGAGAAGGAGAGAGAGAGAGAGAGAGAGAGAGAGAGGGGGAGAGGAGAAAGGGAACCTAGCAAATTCAAATCACCATTAAAATTGTTTTATGTGTAAGTAAGATTCAGTGAACTCCATTATTTTCCTCCTCTATTTGCTTGAATAATTTAAGGAAGATAGCTGAATTATGGATAAAGTGTACAGTTTGAAGAAAAGGTTCATGCACAGCCCCGGGCTAGAGCCGACCCTTAATGATGTCTGGAGTTGGTTTGAGGAGAACTCGTTAGCTGGAGAGTAATTTTCCAACGGATTAAAAAGCATTTTAAAAGCAGCAGGCCGGGCTGTCGGAACCGCCTGCGTCAGGGAAATAATCCAGAAATGAAAGCGTGTCACTTTCGGGCGGAGAGAAAACACTACACTCCTTTTCCGCTTTCATCTTCCGGGCTGTTCATCATTTAGTTAATTGTTAGCGTGGTGTGGATGTTTTACAAAATGACGCCTCGGCGCTGCTGTTAAACTGTTGCCGAACTCTTTGAATATACACCTGTCCTCTGAGCGTTTTATCAGGCTGCTTTATAATTGAAGCAGAAATGATTTGAAGCTTTTGTCAGCTCTGCGGTGATTAGGCGAGACTTGATTACGCCGCAGCTTCAGTGCTCCTCTCCGCACCTGAAACCTTATAGCTACATTCACAGACTCATAGCTTTACTCGAGCTGTCAGTTTGAGTGAGGATCCGGAGAGGGTTTCAGACCTCCTTAAATGTGTTCTCCTACCATAACCAGCACTGTGAGACTATTTGGTAAGACTCACTGCAGCTATTTTAGCCGAGGGAGGGTGAGCAGAGTGCTGGATTCAGGGTTGGCAATAATTCTGACACATATATTTTAATGTATTCATTCGTTTATTTATTAAATCAATATTATTATGTGGATGAAAAGATGAAAAATTCAAATGTGAGTAATAAATTTAGGATTTTTCAACATGTACACTCACCATTTTTTGGAAATGACACTCAACAGCTGTGCAAATAGTTTCACCCAGAAGGAATCAACCGACAGGAATGAAACTTGGTGGCTAGGTGACATTGTTAGACATGCAAAGCTGCATGCTCGGCCATGCAAGCGGACAGGCCTTATCACTGTACCAGACTGACCCAACAGCTACGGACATTCAGTGAGCAGTGATGGCTTCCATGAGTCATCCTGTTAGTGCCAGCACCGTTGCCACGTGGCTGCACGTCACAGGGCTTCATACAGGCAGACCATTAGGACGACTGTCCTTAACACCATGTCAGCTTCACCAAAGAGTGATGGAGTGACTCAGAATAGCAGTGGGTCATGTCATCACGAATGATGTGTGTGGAGGCACCGTGGTCAGCACCAAGATGAACCGTTTCTTGTCACACGTCCAGAAGACCTGGTGTCACTCCACCTCCACCCCTACTGCACCATCTGCAGGAACTGTGTGAGGATGTTCAAGCTGCATGGGATGGATTATCACAGGCCACCATTAGGAACCTCTACAGCTCCATACCGAGACGTCTGGCATGTTGGGTTAGCAAACATGGCGGCCCGACGCCATACCGAGAGACTTCTGTATGTGTAGCTCAGTAAATATTGATCATATCAGTCTAAATTTATCATCAGTTATTGATCCTGGCGACCTTTATCTTCCTTCCCAACAGCACCGCACTCCCACACCTCCTTCTAGGTGCAGCTGTTCTTTTGATGATGAGTGTATGTGAAAATTTCACCCAACGTGAAGAGAGAAATCTGAACATTTTCACCGTAGCATGGCCATATTTATGAAGACGCCGTCTTTTGTTGACACACCACGGGGTACCCACTTCTCCACTTTCACCTCTCATTGTTCACTAGCAGATCAACACATCTGCACAACAGCAACTCTCCAGAAAGGGCACCAGGAGTAGCTGAACATTAATGTGGCCTGTATCCAGAAACCTGTCCGGTCCATGCCAATAATGGCCGAATTCTATACTCACATTTAATGCAGATATTAAAAACCTAATGTAGACTCTCCCGCACATATTTTGCATTCTAGCTGTGAGACCATGAACCCTTGGGGCCAAATTAAGTTTAGTCAAATACCACTTAAGTACTGATTTTCTGAATGTACAGAAACAAAAAAGTACAGTTTGCTCTAATTTGGGGCCGTTTACACACCAGGCCTATGAAAGCGGCATTCACACACGTGCAAACACACATAAACAACCTCTCTCTGTCGGTGGGGAGTCTTCCTGCTCCTCGACCACTAACCACTGCCACAAAGCCAGGAGAGAAACCCCCAATTACGTGCATTTGTCTAATTATCCAATCCTAAAGTCATTATCAGTTTTACACTTTATTAATGTAGCCTGGCTCTCCCTCGCCCGTTAGGCCCGTGCTGAGAGCTGGAGACAGCGAGCTGATAATAATCACCTCAGTCAGCTCCATCATTAGCCCTGAGCTGAAGGACGTGGGCACAGCTGCTGCTGCCGGAGGGGCTCGGGAACTACACGCTAGCTCACTGAGAGCTGGGCCAGGTACGCTGCCATGAAACCCTCCATAGAAAACTTTATGACCTTGGGCATGGCGCACGGAGGACAATAGTAGCCTTTTTACAACAGCACAGGCAATCAGTCAGGGGTCGGGTAAATCTGCACCGCACAAAATGTGATCTGACGGTTACAATGGAGCAAGTCATGTCCTCTTTCCGTAAGAGCACATTTCACAGTAACGGAAGGGGTACCAACCAACAGCGCAATGCCTTAACTTGTCAAGTCCAAAAGGCAAATGATGGGCTAACTAAGAAATAACCGTGCTGTCATTTAGCACGTTAATACTAGAGGGAATCCATGTCTCCTTGAGACATTTACCTTTACCTGATGCTCTTATCCAGAGCGACTTACAAGGTAAATCATATTACAAGTAGGCCAACATAGTGTTAGGAGTCTTGCCCAAGGCCTCAGCCCGGGCTTCAAACCCCAGGCTCCCACATGTGGTGGGGGTTACTTAGCAGGTAGTGGTGTTGTCCACTGAGCTACACCAACCACTTAGGTGATTCTACCCAACAAATAATCACTTTAGCCACAAACGTCGCTGTGGCTCCCAGATCCTTCATGTCACTGCTACGTACCGTCTTCTATCCACTGCTGCCAACAGCATGCTATGGTAATATCCCCATAACCGGTATAGCACTCAATACGCAGCATGTCCCTACGAACCAAATCCTCTGCAACTCCTCTATCTACCCTTGAACCGCTTTCGAACTCTTCTCCAAGGCATACTTCGTTAGCACGGACCTACACAACAGCACAAGTCAAAATCGAAAGCATGACCAACAGGAGAACCTTATGTAGTCAGTCAGTTACAGCAATAAGGACCATCCTGGTTCACGTCACATACACGACCGAGCGTGAAACTCGGATCATTTGCATGTCTCACGATGGGTATATCCAGCAACACCAACAACTTCTTTACCTGTACCTGGATATTTCGGTAGCCCTTGTAGAGTAAAATAGGCTAATGGCGGGCTAACATAGGAGATAGCAGTGCTGGCCAATAGGCTAATGTAAGAAATATCATGTTAGCATTTAGCATAAAACAGCACATGATTCTACATCTTCCAGGGACATTCCCATCACACTCACGCACAGGTTGACTTATTAAGCATATCGTCACTGTCTAAAGAAAAAGGCAAGAGCAAAAAGCTAACTTAACTTTAATGTAAGTCAATGGAACCAGACTTTTTTACCAAGAAGGTTTGGGCCATTTCTGTTGGTCCATTCATTATTACATTTTCACCCAATGTAAATGGCAGCTGCTGGGTTCAAATGGGGCAGTCTTATTCAGCAAAAATGGATATACATTTTTTTTCCTTCAAGTGCAATAATATTGAACTGGGAGTGGGGCAAGGAGGTGGCGAGATGTTCTACCAATGCGGTTTGGGGTGCCACCTTTCAGAAATGAAAATAAAGGACGTGGGGGCGTGGTCATGCGTGAGTGACATATGTACGAAATTGCTTCCTGTATTTGATCTGATTCCGGTGGGGGGATTGTTTGGGGGAGAGTGTGATCATTCATGTGTGTGTGACAGATGTGTATATCTGACATTTACGGAAAAACAGAACAAATTTACGGACATTTACAGAAATACGGAACAAATCGTGTCCCGTATTGGTTTATTAAGGGAGGCAACATTTAATTGCCAAATAAAGGATGATTCCATATTTTACGGGACGGGTGGCAACCCTAAATGTCGCCAAACAACTCTTCCGCCCCACAGTAGGGTAGAAACTGCTGAAGATTTGGAGTAGAATCTGGGGTGATGAATCAGATACAGGTAGAGGTCCTGGCCAGCCCAGTCACCCTTTCAGAACTGTGCATGTTACTAGCCCTACCTCTCAAACTGCATCCGCACCTGCTATTGAAAATAGGTTAGTGACAGCCACTGTGACAAATAATCAAGCTAGCATTAGCCATGCTCATGAAAGAAGCAGGTGATTCTACATCGCTAGAGATCACTGAGGTGTTAAATATTACTGTGCAAGCTAATAGCAGGCTAATTTAGAAAATGCTAGCACTATCCAATAGGGTTATGTAACTTAGTGACCCTGACTGTACAACAGCTATGGATTCTACATCTCCAAGAAAGGTTTTGGTTCAATTTGTGGTCGACCAATTTAGGAAAATTTGGCAAAAAGGTTTAAGCACCAACCATTAGCACAAAACCAGTCATTGCTGAGGCCCAGTAGATATTACCGTTCAAAACAAGCCAATGACAGACAAGTATGGGAAATACCACGTTAGCATTTCGTGCAGACGTTAGAGAACGTTAGAGAACATTAGAGAATGTTAGAGAACAGGTCCCACTCCAGAAACAGCTATTAGCCATACCCACTGCTACACCTCTGTCTTTATTTCAGTAACCCTTACTGTGTAATGCCAGGCTACCATAAAAATGACAACACTAGAATTTAGCACATCAGTATCATTAAAGTGGCAACGGTTTGTACATCTCCATGGGAACACTCAGGTCCCATCTCAGGTCCCATCCCAGGTCCCATCTCAGGTCCCATCTCAGGTCCCAGCCCAGGTCCCATCTCAGGTCCCATCTCAGGTCCCATCTCAGGTCCCAGCCCAGGTCCCATCTCTGGTCCCAGGCCAGGTCCCATCTCAGGTCCCAGCCCAGGTCCCATCTCAGGTCCCATCTCAGGTCCCAGCCCAGGTCCCATCTCAGGTCCCAGCCCAGGTCCCATCTCAGGTCCCATCTCAGGTCCCATCTCAGGTCCCATCTCAGGTCCCATCTCAGGTCCCATCCCAGGTCCCAACCCAGGTCCCATCTCAGGTCCCATCCCAGGTCCCATCTCAGGTCCCATCTCAGGTCCCATCTCAGGTGCCATTCCAGGTCCCATCCCAGGTCCCATCTCAGGTCCCAGCCCAGGTCCCATCTCAGGTCCCAGCCCAGGTCCCATCTCAGGTCCCATCCCAGGTCCCATCTCAGGTTGACTCATTAGGCATCTTTAAGTGTATCATCTACCTCTGCTATGACTGTACACTTCAGACTGACCTTTTATAAGAATCTGACACTGAATGGGTTAGTAAATCCCAGCAGCCCCTGCTGTGAAGAACACGCTACTGTTGGACTAACACAAGCAGGCATTAGCAACCGATACCTCATCCCTAGACAACCAGGTCCCGCTTCAGGTTGACCTATTAAGGAATTCAGAGTAGAGAAAGCTAGAGGAAGCAGGGAGGGGGAAGTAGAGAGTGTAATCTCAGCAGGTTTATAACAGATAAGCCCAGGCTCCCAGGGGGCGAGGGAGGCAGCAGAAGCTCCAGATTGTTCTCTCTCTTCTCGCTGGCCGTCAGAGGACCGTGCTGAGATAGGAGGGAGCGAGGCGCACACGGAAGCCACGATGCACAGATGTTGGCGCATCTGTGTTAGCGTGGGAGACTAACTTCGTCACATGCACTCACACATACCAGCAGCATGATGTAGGCAGCGAAGAGGACAGAGGACAACAACTACTCCACCTCACTCATGAAGGGCACAAAGTCAGAAACTCAGAGCCCCTGGCCCTCCAGGTCAAACGCCGTGATAACACTCCAGCAAAGTGGAAGAAGTGGCTTGTTGAATGGATGGATTTGAACACTACTAGAACGGCCATATAAAGATAATTTATTTGCCTAAAAATATGGAAATATAAGAGTCTATAAAAATTTTAAGTCTGTTTAGAATATTAATTTTTATAGTAATTTCTTATATTAATTTTTTTTGGCAATATGTACAGGGGTTGGACAATGAAACTGAAACACCTGTCATTTTAGTGTGGGAGGTCTCATGGCTAAATTGGACCAGCCTGGTGGCCAATCTTCATTAATTGCACATTGCACCAGTAAGAGCAGAGTGTGAAGGTTCAGTTAGCAGGTAAGAGCACAGTTCTGCTCAATATACTGCAATGCACACAACATTATGGGGGACATACCAGAGTTCAAAAGAGGACAGACTGTTGGTGCACGTCTTGCTGGTGCATCTGTGACCAAGACAGCAAGTCTTTGTGATGTATCAAGAGCCACGGTATCCAGGGTAATGTCAGCGTACCACCAAGAAGGACCAACCTCCACCAGCATCACGTAGTGACCTGGCCACTATCCTGCAAGAAGAATGGCTTAAAATCCCTCTGACCACTGTGCAGGACGCAGTATATGTCATTCCCAAGACCAACTGACGCTGTATTGGCCGCAAAAGGAGGCCCTACACCATACTAATAAATGATTGTGGTCTAAAACCAGGTGTTTCAGTTTCATTGTCCAACCCCTGTATATATGTGTATTACATTTTTCTCTCTCTTAATTCTGCACTTTATATATTTTAGCCTTATGTATAATTATTTTGTGTGTAAAGTTGGATTCTCAATTTTGTTGTACCCTTCCTTGGCATCATATCATCTTATCTTACCTGTTACCATGTATTTTTGATCATTCAATTTAAATATGTGATGGGTATGTGTCCTTAGACAGTTCAGAATAAAAATGTGAATTTTGATTATGATTTATGAATAGTGCCGTTGCAATGTACTCGTTTACCATCGTCACTGCAGGCAGATCAAAACCATGTTTCCAAAATAGCAACTTTACAGGAGAAAGTAAAACAAACTTCACTTACACATCAATGCAGCTAGTCCATTTCCGCCTTTAAGACATGTACACACGATGTAAAGGACAACAGGCTTTTCCATATTATCTCAAAAACTGAAAAACAGTGGGTTTATATGCCATGTCTGTATTCAGAACCTACTGTAGAATTCGAAATACGTCACACAGTATTACTGTACCTGTTGAATCCCTGTAGCCCCAGCTGTGAATAACACCGTAATGATGGTCTAACACAAGCAATAACCAAGAAGGAATTTATTAAGATCATTAAATTAGAGACTAATACTACATCCCAAGAGAACATCCAGGTACCACTTCAGACTGACCTATATATACGTGGATACTCTATACAGACAGTAAGTCTGAGTCGACATTCAGACTACTATATTGTCTGATCTGTTACATGTTATTGCTTTTATTTTATTCTGTTCTGGATTGTACTTTGTATGTGCCACTTAGTTACAGAACGCTAAAACATCTGGCTTATTGGAACTGCAGGAAGAAAGAGTCTAACCAGCTTTATGTATATGATCAAAATGACCAGTGGCCTTTCGACGTGCTACTGAAGAACCTAGGGGAGTAGGCTACTGAATTACCAGTGCCAAAGTAACATCTCACTCGTATGAACAGCAGGAAAATGACACATACAATACGGTATATGGTGTTTGGTTAAATATTATTTTTAAATTATTACATTATATTTGGTTAAAAAGGCTGCTAACGCAGGTAAAAAAAAAAAAAGTAAAAAATTACAGATTAAAAAAGAACTGCGTACATGAGGGGTTTATTTAGTAAATATGATCACGGCTTAAACACTCAGGGAACCGGATCTAGTTCAGTAAACATGCACTACAGTCACATTATCTTAAATTGAGCACAAAGTGCCCGGTATCGGTCATCATATTTCTCTCCTCCCCTTTAAACCGGTCTGATTAGCTTGGGTAACTTTTCCCAAAGCATTCCCCTGACCAATCACAACATCTCTTGCCCCACCCACATAAAACAGAGTCAGAGAAACTTGGCATGGTAAAGTTAACCAGCAGAACCAGAACCTAGCAAGCTAGAGCTCCAGTCTGTAGCTGCCTGTCACCCATTCATTCTTTTATCCATATGCCAACATTCTACCTTCATCTGTTCATTCCTTTATCCATATATCATTATTACTTCATCCGTTAATGTCTTTATCCCTAGACCAACAACCTTCCCTCATCTGTTCATTCCTTTATCCATCACCAAGACTTTTCCCTCATCTGTTCATTCCTTTATCCATCACCAAGACTTTTCCTTCATCAGTTCATTCCTTTATTCATAAACCAACACTCTTTCTTCATCCGCTCCTTCATTCATGTGTCGTTCATTTGTTCGTACATGAGGTGTGCATGTGTGTTCGTCTGTGACTTTTTTCCCGGAGCGTTGGAAGCTGGATAATGATGTTAGTTCTGTATGAGGAGTGGCGCAGGCTACGAGTATTGGACAGAGAGCTGTCAATCAAGCTTCTCATTAGCCACGCCCAGACAGTTCTCAGATAGGTCAGATTAGCCGTCATCGATCATCATATTTATCATATGTTATCATGTTTATATCGTTTTGCTTTTTTTAATCTTACTTACTTTATTACTGTTCACTCTGAAGCACTTTTAAAAACGAAAGAAGTGAAGCTTCATGTGAAAGTGCTTCATTACTTCATGCCTGTGCCGCATCGGCTGCGTGACATTCCCCCTGAAACACATTTGTTCTTCCTCCTTGCCTTTGTGAAAGTCTCCATTATGTGTTTGACACAGACGAAGGTGACTGAGGATAATAGGCCTTTATCCTCCATATGCGCAGTCAAGGTATGGCCAGACAATCAGTCTGTCTCCATAAAGACACACAGCTGTCCCTCAGCACAATTGAAGCCGCACCACTCAGTGGGCAATGAACATCTCTTTTGTTTCGGCTGACAAGAATGGACTGAGTTCCGATTGTTGTTTCATCTTTATAACAGACGGCCTCCTCTGAAATGCGCCTTTTCCTTGTTGTGTGACTTATTTTCCTGTTGAAACAATGACAGCGTTTTCTATTGTTTCCTGCAGCGCCTACATCCACATGTGGAAACTCAATGGAGGCAGAATAAAGAGAGAGGCAATGCGGAAAGCTAAACGCTAGAACGGACGACTGAGTCCTTTGCATTGTGGATAGAAATGGACCGAGTGTCAGTGCACTGCAAACAAACACAGTGTTTACTGGGGGAAAGAAAACCTTGAAAAACTCCAGCAAAGCATGAATACAGTATAACCGTTTCTGATGGATTGGAGGCCTGTGCAAGGTGTTTCCTGCCTTTCGCCCAATCTCTCTCTCAAACTCGCTCTTTTGACTCATTCATCTTCTAAACCACCTTTCTGCTGGAGCGTATCCCAGCACCCCACATGACCCAGAAAGATGGTTTAGAAGATGAATGAGTGTGAGAGAGAGATTGAGGGAGAGAGAGAGAGACAGACAGCAGGCAAATCCGAACTGATTTTTAGATCAGATCTTCTGAAATAGATCAGATCTTCTGAAATAATAATAATAATACAAATAATAATAATAATAATAACAACAATAACAATAATGACAATAATAATAATAATAATAATAATAATAATAATAACAGGTTACACTTCGATGGTGCCTTGAAGAAAATATGAAGAAAAGATATGTATGACATATGAAAGGTATGTGATATAAGACTAGTGCTACATTTCACAGACCTTCTCACCTTCCCAAGACTTCGAAGGCCCTGAAGGGTTCTCTTCTAGTATCAACCAACAGCACTATACCTGTGCCTGCCAATCCTCAGCAGCCACTACAATGGTAAATGAGCTAATGGTGGGCTAACGTAAGAAATGCTACCAGTTAGCATTAGCAGTTAGTGCATTAATACCTGCTCTCCGGAGAACATGCAGGTCACACTTATTTGACAGTGCCATCCAACAGTGCTAGACCTGTAGGCCTGTCTGTTAAACCTCAGGAACCCCTGCTGCTGAGAACAGGCAGCCCAACACAGGAACTAATTACATTAGCATTTAGCCTGCTAATATCATCAAAAGATCACGTCATTTTACATCTCCGGGGAACATTCAGGTCCTCCAAAGCTCAGGTTTAGCCACCAAAGCTTGGAGGCACAGGACTAAATGCTAGTATTCCCTGACAGACACACGGGCACAGCAAACCCCGCCCCCTGCACCACTCTCCGTCACTCTCAGGTCATTATGTGACGCGACACCAGCCTACTGCCTTGCCGGCCAGTTCTGAATCTCAGCATTTAACTTCAATGACTCTCATTTGCTTCAGGCCGGCGCTGTCACTCTGTAGCTCCTTCCGCCGATGTTACCCCTCAGACCTGCTCATGGCCAGCCAGTCTTCTGTAACACCTGCATCCCTGAGCATTTAGAACAGCCATTCCCAATCCTGGTCCTGAAGCAGTCCTTCTGGAAAAAGGCCTCTGCGACTCGTTATTGCTGAATGCACTGTGATTTCTTTTTTCTGATTGTAATATATGGATAAGGAAACCCTCATTTTTGTTTAACCAGAGTAATAAAAACCCATAACTGATGTATGATTATATTTCTATTTATGTCTTTGCTTATTCCAAAATTGTGTTTGTAAGATATATTAAATACAAGCTGATGAAATTTTGGCTTTGCTAGACCATTTTATTCACATTAAATCACATAATTACTCAGGAAAACAGTAAAAATAGATTTAAAGGGTTTACTAATATTGTTGTGAATTGGCCGGTATGTTCATTTGATGTAACAATGCATTTTGAATGTGAACTAGAAGTTATGGCTACCATGATTGAGGGCGGAGTCATGGGGGTGCTGAAGCCTATACCAGGACTCATTGGGCAGAAGGCAGGAAACACCCTGGACCAGCCGTCGATCCATAGTAGGGCAGACAGACGGACATATTCACACTAACACACTCACACCTAGGGTAGCAATTTAGCATCTCCAGTTCACTCAACCGCATGTCTTCAGACTGGGGGAGGAAACCAGAGTACCTGGAGGAAAGCCCCACGGATACGAAAGTCTTCAAATGGGTACTGAAACTGAAACTAAGCCATAAAATTCTTCCTGTTTATTATTAGTACCACATTTATGGAAGTATTTAGGAATGTGTGCATATCTTAATGGATCCAGTTTTGGCTAAATGTAAGATTGATCTACTTTGGCCCATTTCCGTGATTCTTTGTCGAGCTCTGTTTACTTCGCTATCCTGAAGGAGCCATTACCAAGCACTCTCCATAGCCCACAGCAATGAGCAGCGAAAAGGAGTAAGTCACAAAGCGGTTTAGAGATCTGCAGTGTTAAACTGTTTTGAAGAGAAAGCTTAAAACGTGTAACGTCACCCGCTCCAGTGTTTCCACTGTATTTAAATTACCCACATTACATCTCAGTGTGGCTGAGTACATGGCTAGAGAAGTTTTCTGATGCTTGCCATGACAATTCTGGCAAAATCATGTACTAAATGCAAACAAATGGTTAAATTGACCATGCAGTGTACAAAACTAGCATTAGCGCACAGTCATAGCATGTTCACAACCCTAGTACATGGTTATTCCACATACGGAGTCCAGCAATTAGTTCATGATGCAAAAACATCAGGTCAAAAACTGAACCACTTTGAATCCTAATCCAATCCAGAATAGTCCACAACCGAACCATCCAGCCGACTAGAGGAACTGTTAAACTGAAAAGACAATGTAAAGCTCTGGCAGTCTCGAATGTATCCAGTTTACTACCGACAGTTTTTTACCCCAGGTTATTTGTCTAAATGATGAAGGACTGGAGGAACTGTTAAAATGAAAAGACAATGTAA
This sequence comes from Prochilodus magdalenae, assembly GCA_024036415.1. Lineage (NCBI taxonomy): Eukaryota > Metazoa > Chordata > Actinopteri > Characiformes > Prochilodontidae > Prochilodus > Prochilodus magdalenae. Next base: position 124,621 of record JAMWET010003627.1, on the reverse strand, counting down.
AGCTCTGGCAGTCTCGAAGCATGTTTCCATGTTTACTGAATCAAGTTTTTAAGTTCAAGTTTCAAGTTTCAGGTTTATTTGTCGTGTGCACAACATATCAGCACATTTATGCTTTGAAATGCTTGTGGTGAGGCTCAGGTTCTAATAATAATAAAGTTTCCGAGTGCAGCGATGTTGGTGGTATTGCTGATGTTGGTAGTGTTGGTGGTGTTGGTGGTATTGGTGGTGTTGGTGGTATTGGTGGTGTTGCTGGTGTTGATGGTATTGGTGGTATTGGCGGTATTGACTGTGTTGGCGGTGTTGGTGGTGTTGGTGGCATTGGTAGTGTTGGTGGCATTGGTGGTATTAATGGTGTTGGTGGTATTGGTAATAATAATTGTTTTTGTGGTGTTGGTGGTATTGGTGGTGTTGGTGGTATTGGTGGTGTTGGTAGTGTTGGTGGTATTGGTGGTGTTGGTAGTGTTGGTATTGGTGGTGTTGGTGGTAGTGGTGGTGTTGGTGGTTTTTGTGGTGTTGGTGGTGATGGTGTTGGTGGTATTGGTGGTGGTGTTGGTGGTGTTGGTGGACTTGGCGGTGTTGGTGGTGCTGGTGGTATTGGTGGTGTTGGTGGTATTATGTATTAGGGTGTCATGCCACACTGCCAGTTGTTCAGGATTTTATGGTTACAGGTCTTTTATGTTATGGGCTGCCTGAATATGGGTGTGGTGGTGGGTTTTCCAGCAGCAATACATTTAAACCATATGAACCGTAACCTCAGGTCGTCCACATTTCTCTCAAGAACCCCAAACTTCACAGTACTGCAGTTCTGGTCCACTGAACCAAACCCTACCGAGTCCAATACTCAAGTCCAGCCCTACATCAACCTGTCTCTGTCACAGGCAGTAGATGGTTGTTAAAAGACTTAGATCCCTGTTGATGCAGCTCTGCTCTCCGGTTCTATCTAACCCGAACGAAACACTCAGGGACCAGCCATAAGCCACGACTCCGGCCTCTGTTTAACCCAGCTTCAGAGGCCTTCCCATGCAGCTGGTGGGCCCTCACAGCCTGAAGAGGATTCAACCTTCTATGGGTGTAGGAGGAGGGGGTGGGGCTATCAGCCGCTGGCAACTGCAGCTCCACATCCAAGTCAACACGATCAGGGCAGCTAAGGCTAATAAACCCACACCCACCCCAATTAAAGCACTCACAAATCACCTGCCTAAGCCGAGCCTGTGGGCGACAGTTAACAAGGTACGTCTTAAAGAGCGGCCGCTTTCATAAACCTCACACCTTGAGACCCGGCTAATCAAGTAAAGCTGTTAGCTCGTCATACTAAAACAGCCATATGGAAGAATTTTAGCTTTTGGTTTCATTAGCATGGTGGTAGAGCCTTCAGAAACAGTGGGCCTTCGGTACACCAATGGAGCATCCATGCCTCTGTAGCGCTCTGTCTCGGTTCTCATGTCAAGTTTATGAAATTAGTGTTCTTCTTTTTTTTTTTCATTCCCATTGATGCAAGCACACTGGCGAAATGGAAACAGCGGTCAGCAGAATGAGCGGGGAAGGACCGTCATGAAAGATGAATAGCTGACTGGACATGCTCCAGTCCACCATTTAAAATCCCATTCACTGACCGAATCTCTGAAACTGCGATAGAACAGGGCTCGAAATCTGACAACAAACAACACGTCTGCCCTCGTCTTGAGCTTTAATGGATATAGATGGCTCTGAGAGCAGGATATTTTACATTAACGTGCGCTTTATATCTAAGACATCTATATAGCTGCCAGACATCCTGGACATCAAAGAAGATCGCAGATATGGGAACCAAATTGCTATTTCATCAAATTAAAGTTTATTAAGATAAAACGATGCTTTGATAAGACCGAAAAAAGAGAAACAAGGGACGTGTGAGACACCAGCAAAAAACCATAATCTTCTGTATCCATCCAGAGAGAAAAACGAACGGCCTTGCAGCCGGAGACCCCGAAGGCGGAGAAAGTTCTCTGAGAAAGTATAATATTGATTTAAAGGGGAAAAAATGCATTTGTGGTGCTGGTGGTGGAGGTGGTGGGGAGGGAGGCATTGCATAGAAGCCATGTGGATATAAAATAAGGGCTCCCAGAGTGAAGAGTCCGTGCTCTGGGAACGTTGGAAGTGTGCCCGTTTGTGGGGAATTATGTCATGCTTGTATCTCTGGAATTTGCACACGAAGGAGGGAAATATGAAAGCGGTCTAGGGTTTGTTTCTTTGGGACTTATATATATATAGAGAGAGAGAGACAGAGAGAGAGAGAGAGAGAGAGAGAGAGAGAGGAGAGAGAGAAAGTAGAAATACATTCATGCTTGGTGTTCATACTGGGAGAGCATAACGACCACACTGCCATTCAGAGCACTAGGTCATTTTGGCCGCCTCAAGTCCTGGTAGCCATTTCATCAGCTATTACTATACAGGGGATTTTATGAGTGCTGACGAGAACGGGGGATTATGTCACAAATGAGGAACGCTGAAAAATCCCGAGATGAAAAGAGAGACTCTGGCTGATGCGTACTAGCGATTCTCTTGGTCTGCACAAAGTTAACTGCGTTAGTCTGATATAAACCCAGACTGGGAAAAGTGCTCATTCAGCATTGAAAAGGTATGTCAAGATTTTCTATCGCTCTAATGTCTTTAGGGGACAGCGAGGCACCTTGGCACACTTTACACACTTAGTTATATATTGTGGGATCGGCATATCATAATAATTACATAAGTATAAACGGCATACCGAAGGAAGAGCCTAGTTTCAGGCATATCGTTTGTATTCATTACACTCTCATGTATTATATCAGTAAACCTGGAAGCATTGAAATAGTGGTGTGCAGTTGTGACAGGCTGCCCCGTCAACAGGTAAGTTGTCACACTGGCGAATCAGTCAGTCAGTCCAAAGCTTTATTTCAGCACCACATTAACTTTTTACTCCAAAAGCATGATTACTCAGTGAACTTCATTAATTATTCATCTCTGGGTCGGTCCTGGAGCATGGGAGGGCTCGTTAAATCACGTTTCAAAACATTCCCAGCGCACAAAAAAATTAGAATTTATGTTATATGATTATTCAATCTTGTTCACTCTACACTTTTAGATTTTAATCCCTTGTTGATCCCACAGTGGGGAAATCCATCCGTGAAGTGAAACACCCACGTACACACTCACACTAGGGGGCAGTGAGCACACTTACCCGGAGCGGTGGGCAGTCCTATCCACGGCGCCCGGGGAGCAGTTGGGGGTTAGGTGCCTTGCTCAAGGGCACCTCAGTTGTTACTGTCAGTTCAGGGAAGCGAACCGGCGACCCTCCGGTCACAAGGCTGGTTCCCTAACCTCCAGCCCACGACTGCCCCATATATACGCACATTCATGTATAGTCATGTTATGTTATGTATAGTACTATCCATAGCCCTCCATATCCTGTCAACTTGTATATTCTGCATATTGTTGCACGTCCATGCACAGTTACCTTAAACATTCATAACTAATTTAATTATATGTATTTTATAATTGTTGCGGAAGTTTACTCCCGTTCTCCCATTGAGTGCAATATCCATATGTAAATATCTTAACTATCTATATTATATAGTATACTGCACTAAAATTCATTGTATTCTAGTGCAACGTCAAGTAAAAAATTATATTCTGTTCCATTCTATTCTAAAGTTAGCTTACTGTATACAACACAAAAGTATACTCCCTGATGTTTACCACAGTACTGATACAGGCTCCTCCACTAAACAGGTCCTCTGATATAATTTAGAACCAGTCCATATCCTGATACACCACATATACTCTTAATGTACCACAGTATCATATTCCTCCATACCTCCACCCCTAATATATATTTAGTGGTGTAAAACGCATTACACTTACCGAGTCACTGTACACCAACACGCTACTTACAGTACACTAACACATTACACTTACTGAGTTACTGTACACCGACACGCTACTTACAGCACACTAACACACTACACTTACCGAGTCACTGTACACCGACACGCTACTTACAGCACACTAACACATTACACTTACTGAGTTACTGTACACCGACACACTACGTACAGTACACTAACGCATTACACTTACCGAGTTAGTGTACACCAACACGCTACTTACAGCACACTAACGCATTACACTTACCGAGTTACTGTACACCAACACACTACTTACAGCACACTAACACATTACACTTACTGAGTTACTGTACACCAACACACTACTTACAGTACACTAACACATTACACTTACTGAGTTACTGTACACCAACACACTACTTACAGCACACTAACGCATTACACTTACTGAGTTACTGTACACCGACACGCTACTTACAGCACACTAACACATCACACTTACTGAGTTACTGTACACCAACACACTACTTACAGCACACTAACACATTACACTTACTGAGTTACTGTACACCGACACACTACGTACAGCACACTAACGCATTACACTTACTGAGTTACTGTACACCAACACACTACTTACAGTACACTAATGCATTACACTTATTGCGTTAATGTCCAACATTTGCACATTGTACAGAATTTAATGTTGGGTGGAATGTTGTGCATACATGGGATTATAATACGTGTTACTGTGCAAACGCTACTGACATAACTAACACATTACACTTACTGAGTTACTGTGCACCAACTCTACTTTAGTACACTTAACACATTACACTTACTGGGTTACTCGTACACCCTGCCTCGTACTACCCAAGGACATCTACACACTACACTTCAAGTTACTGTAACCAAAACACCAGTCAGTTTCAGCATGTACACTAAGCACCGATACACTAATGTTTTTACTGTTACACCATATGACTATGCTACTGCAGCTGTATTAAAGCCAAATGCTCAGCCTTAAGGGAGAACTTCACTTCTTCAAAATCTGACCTGACTGTCTGCCCTATTAGTTTAGAGCTGTGTGTTCACGGTAGAGAAAGCTCATTTAGTTGGATCTGCAACATATAGAATCAAAAACATGTTCTGCATCTGAATAATGCAGAGCTTGTCTTATATCGGGACCTCCATGTACAATATTAGAAAACACAACAATCAGATTTTGAGGCTTTTTGAGTTTTGATTAAAAGGCTTGATTCAAGCATCATTTCCAAATAAACATAAACTTATTTTTCCGTTGGCAGTAACGGTGCTGATGTAATAAGATTAACGAAATATTGATAATTTAGCTTTTTTAATTAAAATTTTTATTTATGGTGTGCAGTGTTGTATTTTTGTGAATCTATTGGTTGCTGATATTTGTGAAATAAATGTTTGAATTAAAATGAAATAATTAAATTTTAAATTAGGTTAATGTAGGTTTAGTTATTTATGACTATTAGACATGGGTGCAATCTAATATTTGTACCTGGGTCACATCAAACTCAAAGTTACTGATTTTTTTTTATTTTTCAAATAAATCAGCATCATTATATCAACCACATGTTTTCATAGTTTTCCTGGGTCAGCATTCTTCAGCAAGCAGTGATGCCCTCCATGAGTCGTCCTGTTGGTGCCAGCGCCAGACAGCTGCATGACGCAGGACTACACGCACACATATGTTACGACGACTGTCCTTAACACCACGTCAACGTCGCTAAAGACTGCAAGGGTGTAATTTTTATAACTACATGATGCTTTTAAATAATGCACTTCATCTGTTTGATTACGTGACCAAATGAAATTGCATTACGTCAAGAAAGTAATAAAGAATAACTTGATGAATAACTTGAACCTGTCCGTCAGACTGTATAACAGCCACTCCTCTCAGTAGTCTATTTCTACAGTAGTCTATTTCTACACCAGTCTATTTCTACACTAGTCTATTTCTACACCAGTCTATTTCTACACCAGTCTATTTCTACACCAGTCTATTCCTACACCAGTCTATTTCTCCACTAGTCTATTTCTACACTAGTCCATTTCTACAGTAGTCTATTTCTACACTAGTCTATTTCCCACACCAGTCTATTCTCCACTAGTCTATTCTACACTAGTCTATTCTACACTAGTCTATTCTCCACTAGTCTATTTCTACAGTACCCCATTTCTACACTACTCTATTTCTCCACTAGTCTATTTCTACACTAGTCTATTCTAAACTAGTCTATTTCTACACTAGTCCATTTCTACAGTAGTCTATTTCTACACTAGTCCATTTCTACAGTAGTCCATTTCTACAGTAGTCTATTTCTACAGTAGTCTATTCCCACACCAGTCTATTCTCCACTAGTCTATTCTACACTAGTCTATTCTACACTAGTCTATTCTCCACTAGTCTATTTCTACACTAGTCTATTCCACACTAGTCTATTTCTACAGTACCCCATTTCTACACTACTCTATTTCTCCACTAGTCTATTTCTACACCAGTCTATTTCTACACTAGTCTATCTCTACACTAGTCTATTTCTACAGTAGTCCATTTCTACAGTAGTCTATTCCCACACCAGTCTATTTCTACAGTAGTCTATTCCTACACCAGTCTATTTCTACACTAGTCTATTTCTACAGTAGTCCATTTCTACAGTAGTCTATTTCTACACTAGTCTATTTCTACACTAGTCTATTCTACCATAGTGTGAAGAAAGTAGCTGAATCTGCAGGTGTATGGAAGCGTACGGTCATACGGGTCTACCAGCAGTGGCTAAAATCCCAGTCTACAGGGAATTCTCCTCGGAATTGTGTCAGGGAAAGCACAACACTTTGCTAGAAGATTGTCTGAACATTGATGTGGCCTACATCCAGAAACTTGTCCGGTCCAGACCAAATCCGATTACAGCTCTTACTGCTGGTGGTGGAGGTACTACTACTAGGTACGTTTTAGTCACAGGTAACTACGTTCGTGTCCAGTGAGTTTGTTTATTGACTGATTTTGCAGAAATAATTTTGCACCTGGACCAAAAATGCATGTCATGTCATTGAGCTATTCATATGAAAACATTGTACACACTGGAATCCGGTAAATTCAGCACTTTCTGCAGGTTAGAGAGGCTGGTAGCTAAACACAGTCATCTTAGGAAGATCACAGATCAGCACAATACACTGAATCATTCACTGCTCCAGAGCTCTGAACAAACTCGCTCATAAGCAACTGAATTAATAAACACCGCTTGAGCACATTTAACTTGGAGACAAATAAATAAATAAATGCGGAACAATTTGCGTATTCTTTTATGGGGCAGCGGATCTTGAGGCGCGAGCATTACGGCAGCTAATTGTGAGGGGCCGGATGAATAATGAATAACACAGGAGACCCGCTTCCTGGATGTGTGGCGAGCCGAGCTCGGGCTCCCTGCTGAACCCACGGCTTCCTCTGCCTGCATTTGCCTCCAGGTGAAAAATCTGCCATCTCCTCCTCCTCCTCCTCCTGCCCACCCCCTCCTCAATCCCTACCCTCCCCCCCAAACTCCTACTCCACCAGCTGCAGCTAACAGGAGCACAGACATCTAAGCTACGTGCAGTACACGACAGGCCTGAAAACTGAAAACCAAGACAGGCCTGTAGGTTTCGCGTGGTAGAAGAGTCTGAGATTGTTGGTAGATTAAAGCAATTAGCCGCAGGAGGCTGCTCCACTTTGCAGGATTGTTGGATGTGGTCTGCCAAAGCTTCAGGGTGCTTACAACAGCAGAGTGATAAAGCCTGCTGGCAAAATTTCAGCTGACCCCTCTTATTGTGGACATCACCTCTTCCAGCCTGACCCCTCTGGTAGAAGATCCAGGCCCATCAAAGCCAACATGATCAGACATGCCAATTGGTATTTTGCCCAGAACTGTGGCACTCATCAGCCAGAGTGAGCACAGAGCCCCCTTAACCCTTTAACATTCGGCTCAACTCTTTGGTAGAGCACATTTTGAGTCACTACATCTTAATAAAGGAGGTGTTGAACTTAATGTAGTCTGATTGGGACATCTCTACCATTTGGCAGAGGCATGTTAAGCTAAAGAAATCCACTAGGGCTCACTAAGTCTTTCAGTAGTTACGCCAACAAGTTAGTCACTCCACTTTTGTGGAATATTTTTAGTGAAATTCTTAAAAATAAGCTTATTTTATTGGCATATTATAGTTTTAAAGGTTTTGATAAACAGACGTATGTAACTTTATACACCAAAAAGAAGTCTAAAAAAAACAAAGTTACCAAACAGTCTAATTGCTTCTTAATGCTAAAGATGTCTGTGCTAAGATAGGCTAATGTAATCTAGTTGTTATTATTACCACCACCGTGCCTACATTGAGTTACTGGATAACTAGGTTTTGACATTTGCTCATCACCTTACAGGGGAACATAATATTCCTACCCCTGTATTCCAAGATGATAATTCCCACATTCCCAGGGCTGCACCTGACCGACTTGACTACATTCTGGACTAGCCTACAAAATCCCAGAATTTGATCCTCTTGAAAATCAGTGGAACAGTCTGAAACAACTAAGAAAAGATCAAGGAAGGCACCCACCAAATCTGCTCCAACTGTGCAATTCTTTGATGCAACAGTCCATGCCATGTTTCAGTCACAGGTGGAGAAAGGACTGCTGTAGCAACTGCACACTGACCACTGAAGCGGGCAGTGCAACTGGAGCAAGGTACACCGCAGTGCCAGCACACAGCCACAAGTATGAACTGGGGTGTCCACTGCAGGTACCTCCTGTGGCTGTCATGTTGGCCAGGAGGGTGGAGAATTCTACCTCATCACAATCCAGAAAGAGGGAATGGCCCTCGGGTTGACTTTGTAGTTCCCAGGGGCAAGGACTCTGGTAAGGGCGGTTAGTGTGTCGTGTTTGAGAAATTCTAATTACACTAAAATGAAGATTTTAATATAAAACCATACTGCCATTTGTGCTTGCCTACACTGGAATCCGACCTCCGCATTTAACCCATCCGTCAAGTGGCAGTGGGCACACTTGTCCAGAGTGCTTGGAGTGCCTTGCTCAAGCGCACGTCAGTCACATCTTGTCAGCTCAGAGGATTGAGCAGGCCACCTTCTGGTCACATGGACGGCTCCCTAACCTCCAGCTTATGACTGCCCCAAGGACCTGCAGGGACCCCGTCACCACAACCGACCAGGAGCACCCCGGAAGCCATGCCTGCCCATTTCTCCCATCACCTAGGAGAACCGACTGTTCACTTACATGGTAATGTAAGCTCATCAGTGTTGTTCGCTTCATCTGTGAGTGGTCAGGATGTTTGGTCTGGTCGGTGTATACTGTAGTACGACCACACCAATAGACATTCAAGCAATGCCTTTCAGAGACTCAGTGGATTGGCATTTGAAAAGCGCAGTGTGCTAAATAAAGCCCTTCCCCGAGCGACTCGGCGCGGCCCTTATAAAAGTGCACCTTTTTAGCGCATTGGGCTGACTGTCGACCTGCTTCAGGAAACAAATGGAAGGATTTTGGCTTGTGAAAGAGGAACAATGACAATTAGACCCAAAGCCAAGCGCCCTCAACCCTGTCAGCGCAGCGACTAAAGTCTCCTAATCCTCTTATATCCATTCAGCACTGAAACTCCGGCTTTTATTGGTAAATACCCATATCAACTTTGTTGACTTTTGTTCCAATATTGTGCCGAACTTGTCTTCCGTATGACTGCGGAAGTTGAAAGCGCGCTTGTCTTTTTATGTCTGAATAAACAACACGAGGAGCCGCTTATCAAAAAAGTAGGGTTGGTTGGGGGGAGGATTCGGGGGGAAACATGCATGTGTCACCGTGTTTAATCTCTGTAACCACTTTTACTCCCTTCGACAAACAAATCTGATGGCTTGCGCTTGTTAAAAAGAGCCAGGCCTTCATCGTCGGAGAGGATCTTGATGGGTCTGATTCGTGAAGGGAGGGAAAATGAAAGGGAACCTTATTCCTGGAAAACCTTATTCCTGGAAAGCTTTACTTTGGTTTCAGGGACGACAGAACGAGTGCAATGCTACCATGCATTTTTTTTCCTCCCCCCGTTTGTTGTTCTCATTAAGGCCTGAGTTTGCAGTGAATGCTGATCAAGCCCAGATTGCTTTTTAATTGCTGGGGCTGATAACTTTATCGCGCCGGCTCAGATATTGCTCTCATTTTCAGCCTTGATCAAGATAACGCTGCGTCTTAGTTAAGCCTATCGATTCGTAGCCCCCCGAAAACACAAATGCCACATTCATCCAGGAATAACGTACTATAACGCAGCCCTGTCAGAGCGCCCAGTCAGAGAGAGAGAGAGACAGGGAGAGAGTGAGGTTCAGGGGTAGTGGTTAGCGAGCAGTGGGCCTATGTGCGCTATCTGTATTAAAATCTTTTTAATTTGCTCCCGATGATTAGATTCCCTGGCATCTCTGATCTCGAACAGGGCGCGCCAACTGATGTCAGACAGCACCTATTAACGTGACGTTTGATTTATTTCAATTTGATGCAGACCACACCGCAGATATATTAAAGATAGAGCCTGCTCCTTTGTTTAATATGCTTGCACCAGAGTCTAATTCGATAGGATCAATCAAACTGGCATCAAAGCCATTCGTTCTACAAGCTAACTATTAGCGGAGGCCAGAGCCCGTCCTCACAGAAGCAGCGAGGCAACATCACAGCAATCGCCCCAGCAGCAATTACAAACTTGTTTACCCAGAGTGGGCGTCTGGATTGTCCACGAAACCCGCAAACAAATACATTACGTCGCAATTCATGATGACAACGTCCATTTTATCTGCTTCACTTATCATTCAGAAGCACTTTGAAGTTCTACAATTACAGACTGTATACTCTGTATACTTAGCCACCCAGTTACCCTGATCTTTAATGGTCAGGACCCCCACAGGACCACCACAGAGCAGGTATTATGTGGGTGGGGGATCATCCTCAGCCCTCAAGTGACATTGAGGTGGTGGTGGTGGTGTGTTAGTGCTTGTTGCACTGGTGAGAGTGGATCGGACACAGCAGTGCTGCTAAACTGTGTCCACTCACTGTCCACTCTACTAGACATTCCTACCTTGTAGATGTACAGTCAGAGGCGGGAGCTCATCTGCTGCTACACAGATTGTGTTGGTCATCCTCTAGTCCTTCATCAGTGGTCACAGAATGCTTCCCACAGAACGCTGTTGGCTGGATAGGTTTGGTTGGTGGAGCATTCTCAGTTTGGCCCTCAGGGCCACATGGTGAGCAGTTAAATCGAATTGTTTTGAAGTAATTTGTTTGGGGGGAGGGTGTGTTGGCGGGGTGGGATTTGGACTTCAGCCTCAAGTTCTAGTCTGTTGTCTGACATGTGTAGATATGCACATAAATGTACTATCACTAGTTGAGTGCACACACATGCATGGGTGCGAAACGTGTCTTCTACCGAAGAATTTTTTTTTCCTTTTTGTGAGTCTATAATGGTGGTACCAGACCACACAATCTCAGGCCATAGTCGGCACAATACTGTCCTCGCCAGGACATTTCCATTGTCCACCAAATGAGTACTGGAAACAAGAAATAGGCCATGTAGTGTGACATCACTGAAGAAGAGCGAGGTGGTGTAGGGGATGCCTTACAAGACCCAGACAAAAAGTCTAGCAAGTCAGAACTTTTTGTATTTGTAGGACAAGTTACTTGATGTTGACCAATAGGACGACAGAGTGTTCTCTGGTGAACATGTAGAAACTCAGCAAAGAGAAAGTGGGATGCTGCTGTTGTGAATGTAACAGCACTACAACAAGAAGCAGTGCTACAAACAGTCCTGTTCCAAAATGCTAATGGAGGCGCCAAGTGCTAATCACAGTAACAGCAGGTCACCACAAACACAATGTAAACCGCTTCTGTGAAGCCTGTTCTCAACACATGCATTACCTCAAGTCCGTCTTTGAATGACAGGCAGCCCATGCTATCCTCATAACACCCAGGAACCGAACATACTATCCTCATAACACCCAGGAACCGAACATACATCCTCATAACACCCAGGAACCGAACATACTATCCTCATAACACCCAGGAACCGGACATACTATCCCCATAACACCCAGGAACCAAACATACATCCTCATAACACCCAGGAACCGAACATACTATCCTCATAACACCCAGGAACCAAACATACTATCCTCATAACACCCAGGAACCGAACATACTATCCTCATAACACCCAGGAACCGAACATACTATCCTCATAACACCCAGGAACCGAACATACTATCCTCATAACACCCAGGAACCAAACTTACTATCCTCATAACACCCAGGAACCGAACATACTATCCTCATAACACCCAGGAACCAAACATACTATCCCCATAACACCCAGGAACCGAACATGCTATCCCCATAACACCCAGGAACCGAACATGCTATCCTCATAACACCCAGGAACCAAACATACTATCCTCATAACACCCAGGAACCGAACATACTATCCTCATAACACCCAGGAACCGAACATACATCCTCATAACACCCAGGAACCGAACATACTATCCTCATAACACCCAGGAACCGAACATACTATCCTCATAACACCCAGGAACCTAACATACTATCCTCATAACACCCAGGAACCGAACATACTATCCTCATAACACCCAGGAACCAAACATACTATCCTCATAACACCCAGGAACCGCACATACTATCCTCATAACACCCAGGAACCAAACATACATCCTCATAACACCCAGGAACCGAACATACTATCCTCATAACACCCAGGAACCAAACATACTATCCCCATAACACCCAGGAACCGAACATGCTATCCTCATAACACCCAGGAACCAAACATACTATCCCCATAACACCCAGGAACCAAACATACATCCTCATAACAGCCAGGAACCGAACATACTATCCTCATAACACCCAGGAACCGAACATACTATCCTCATAACACCCAGGAACCGAACATGCTATCCTCATAACACCCAGGAACCGAACATACTATCCTCACAACACCCAGGAACCGAACATGCTATCCTCACAACACCCAGGAACCAAACATACTATCCTCATAACACCCAGGAACCGAACATGCTATCCTCATAACACCCAGGAACCAAACATACTATCCTCATAACACCCAGGAACCGAACATACTATCCTCACAACACCCAGGAACCGAACATGCTATCCTCACAACACCCAGGAACCAAACATACTATCCTCATAACACCCAGGAACCGAACATGCTATCCTCATAACACCCAGGAACCAAACATACTATCCTCATAACATAACATACTACCTCAGGGAACCGAACATGCTATCCTCACAACACTCCAAACATAACTATCCTCAGGAACCAAACATACTAACCATAAGACCCATATCTATCCTCATAACACCCAGGAACCGAACATGCTATCCTCATAACACCCAGGAACCGAACATACTATCCTCATAACACCCAGGAACCGAACATACTATCCTCATAACACCCAGGAACCGAACATACTATCCTCATAACACCCAGGAACCTAACTTACTATCCTCATAACACCCAGGAACCAAACATACAATCCTCATAACACCCAGGAACCGAACATGCTATCCTCACAACACCCAGGAACCAAACATACTATCCTCATAACACCCAGGAACCGAACATGCTATCCTCACAACACCCAGGAACCGAACATACTATCCTCATAACACCCAGGAACCGAACATACTATCCTCATAACACCCAGGAACCAAACATACTATTACCATAAGACCCCAAACGTTTTCCTGTTTTTTTTTTCTTTTTCCGTATCACAGATATCTCTCCATCACAATGGCCATGAACTCACGCAAGGTGGCGATTGATGATGGTCAAACATGTAATCTTGCCAGTTTTCTGACCAAAAATGACTTACATTTTTGACACTATTATTGTCATATCTGAAAGTGACAACAACGAAAGATGAAAATATAGTGTAGTCTGGGCCCAGCATTATATGGAAGCAGAAAAGGTCAAAAGGGACACTAAATGTTATAAATGTAAACACAGCAGTTATTGGGCAATTTACACCTGGCATGACTGATATTTTTAATTTTGGATCTGATGCCCTGTTACATATTTAAAATGTTTTAGGTTTTATAAGATAACAATATCAATCAAATCAATCAAAGGAGAACCATTTTAAAGGTTTTAGTTTAAAAGGTTATCCAGGTCAACTGGAGACGAACTGTCGAGGCAAGTGAAACAGTAAAAAGGTTTTAATCCGTAACATCACAAAATTTCCATAAAAGTCAGACGGCCAACGGCGTAGGGTGCTTTTTTCAATAACTTACATTATGTGTTTTGGTTGCTATCAATGCAATCTAATGTTTTCTGACATTTGCCTATTTGAACATTTCTGCATTATATGATCGGAGGCTGGTAATGCAGCAGGCATGAATAATTTTCCTGCTTCTGGTTGGGGGCGGATAGTTAGGAACAAGCCGCGTTTCAGCCTGGCAGAGTAAGTAGATCCAAAAACCCCATTAACCAGGTGGTAGTACATGAATTAAAAATAACCCGACATGACTTTCCAGTCAAGGCCTGCTCCTGCCCGCCACGTTATTCCGTGACAGAGAGACTCGCTCCCATCCCCTCTCCCTCTCCCTCTCTCTCTCTTTCCTAGGAGCAATTCTCTAAAATGAGCCGTGTTCACATCCACCTAGTTCACCGACACACACTGATACTGTGCATCTCTCTCCCCAGTGTACGTTCCTGGTGAACCCACACTGCTGATGTCTTTACTCTGTTACAGCCTCACTTTTCCGAGTATATGTTTTCTGATGTGTGAATTAGACGGCAAATGGGAAACGTAGCAGAGACACCTCGGCCGAGTCTAGTTATCGAGCTGTCACCGAGCTGAATGCCTTGCTGGAGAAGAGGTGGAATTAGCATCAGGAGCGCGCAGGCGCCAATTCGCATGTGCTGAGCACAACGTGTGAGTGGTAAAAACTCCAATGCAACTCACAAACTCACGCACACAGACACGCTTTCCTTTCAACCTGCAATCCTCCTCTTCCACCAGCCTGCCTGTGCGAGGGGCTCCAGTGAAAGGGTAAAAAAAAAATGTCAGCATTTGTGAAATCACACCACGGAAAAAGGAAGGGAACTAAAAGAGGGGTGACAACAGAGAAAGACAGGGTGGATTCAGGTAAAGTGTTTACAAACCTCCAACTGAAGCAATAGTTAGTATGTCTACTGGAAAAAGAAATGATTCGTGTAGCTCTTTATGTCTACACTAAATAATATTTAATTTTTTAAAAATGTAAAATTTATAAACATAATGTAGTATCAAATTTATAATTACATTTAGTGTAACATTTATTATAAAGTTAAATCAAAAATGTCATTTAAAATCTATTACTTATTTATTAAATTTTTTTTATTTAAAATATTTTTT
Source organism: Prochilodus magdalenae (assembly GCA_024036415.1). Classification (NCBI taxonomy): domain Eukaryota; kingdom Metazoa; phylum Chordata; class Actinopteri; order Characiformes; family Prochilodontidae; genus Prochilodus; species Prochilodus magdalenae. The sequence goes on along the minus strand of JAMWET010003627.1, from coordinate 109,274 downwards.
TGAATTTTCTCTGCTAGTAGATATGAACTGCCCCAAAGTAAAAGTTATGGCACATTTTATATTCCATATTTAATTTAATATTAACATTTAAATAGAAAAAAATTAACTAAAATGAACAGAAATGGCTTTATTCAGTCTGTCCCCTGTCAAAGTATCATCACAAAAAAAATCCTTTTTGCATGTCTGCGAATATTCGTGCTCAGTTTCAGTTAACCAGTGCTAAATAACCCTTGTTACATATGATGATGGAGCTTCATATCGAAAAATTGAAATTTAAACTTAAGTAAAATGTAACACATATATGCGCATAACCTTTAAATAGGTACAGGGTATCAAGAGTGTCCTAGTGTCTGAAAGTTCAGATGTGTATGGATGTGCACCAGGTTTATGCCACATTGTGGGGGGTCAACTCAGTTTATACACTTAAGACTTGTGGGGAAAGTTTCTTCTATGGGGGGTAGTAGTTCCAAGCAAGGAGTAACCCCACAATGTAAATTGATATTCGGTATTTTAAAGTGAGAATAAGGTCAAGGTTAGGGATAGGTTATTAGTGGTTCTGGTTATGGTTAGGGGTAGAGTAAGGTCAGCGTTAGGGTCAGGCTAGTAGTAGTTGAGGTTAAGACTAGGGATAAAGTAAGGTCAGTGTTGGGGTTGGGCTAGTAGTAGTTCTGGTTAAGCTTAGGAGTAGAGTAAAGACAGTGTTGGGGTTAGGATAGCAGTACTTGTGGTTCAGGTTAGGAGTTAGAGTAAGGTCAGTGTTGGCGTTGGGCTAGTAGTAGTTCTGGTTAAGCTTAGGAGTATAGGAAGGTCAGTGTTGGGTTTAGGCTAGTAGTACTTGGCGTTAAGGTTAGGAGTGAGTGAGGTTAGCGTTGAGGTTAGGCTAGTAGTAGTTCTGGTTAAGATTAGGGGTGGAGCAAGGTCAGTGTTAGGCTAATAGTGGTTGTAGTTAAGGTTAGGGGTTAGAATAAGGTCAGTGTTGGGGCTAGGTTAGTAGTAGTTCTGGTTAAGGTTGGGGTAGAGTAAGGGCAGTGTTGGGGTTAGGTTAGCAGTTGTTGTGGTTAAGTTTAGGAGTTAGAGTAAGGTTAGCTTTGGGGTTAGGCTAACAGTAGTTCTGGTTAAGATGAGGAGTAGAATAAGGTCAGTGTTGAGGTTAGGTTAGTAATAGTTCTGTTTAAATTAGGGGTAAGGTAAGCTCAGTGTTGGGGTTAGTCTAGTAGTGGTTGTGGTTAAGGTTGGGGGGAGAGTAAAGTTAGTGTTGGGTTTGGCTAGTAGTTAGGCTAGTAGCAGTTCTGGTTAAGGTTAGAGGCAAAGTAAGCTTAGCGTTGGGGTTAGGCTAGTAGCAGTTCTGGTTAAGGTTAGAGGCAGAGTAAGCTTAGCTTAGCGTTGGGGTTAGGCTAGTAGCAGTTCTGGTTAAGGTCAGAGGCAAAGTAAGCTTAGCGTTGGGGTTTGGGTAGTAGCAGTTCTGGTTAAGGTTAGAGGCAGAGTAAGCTTAGCGTTGGGGTTAGGCTAGTAGCAGTTCTGGTTAAGGTCAGAGGCAAAGTAAGCTTAGCGTTGGGGTTAGGCTAGTAGCAGTTCTGGTTAAGGTTAGAGGCAGAGTAAGCTTAGCGTTGGGGTTAGGCTAGTAGCAGTTCTGGTTAAGGTCAGAGGCAAAGTAAGCTTAGCTTTGGGGTTAGGCTAGTAGCGGAGGGTGGCTGGTATAACACAGTGGGTAAAACCTGCCTCCCGTGCTGTAGCTTGGGCTTCGATCCCCTACCTAGGCATGCGGCCTACCAATAAGAGTTTTTAGGCAAGGCTCCTAACGCTACCCTTGCCTAGCAGTGTAGGAAATGAGTCGCCCTGGATAAGAGAAAATGAATGGTTGTCTATGTGATAACCCCACAATTCACAGAAATAAGGTCGAGGGGGTTTTCCTGTCATTTCAGACATATACATGTACACACTGAAATGCAATAATGCTTCTCCAGGACCATGGTGAAAAAAACACGAGTGCAAAACAATCTGAATACCAGCCAGTTTTATTGACTGATATACCGGTTGACCTTTAATACCTACTGTTGCGAAACCAAAGCCTTAATATTTTAGAGCTCTAATACTTACGCCATCATATTTACCAAACCATTGGGTATTTTATAACATGGCCACATGCACAGTGTCATTTACAGCACACATACACACAAACCTATGAGTAACATTTATTTACATGCTGCACTCCTTTAAATAACATCCGTTCTAATCAGATCACATACAACAACATCTGAGTATGCCTATCCGCATACAGTGACATCAGCAACAGCCGATGTCATTGGTGGACAAAAACAACAAAGCCACTAAAGTGTCCCACGTTACCTGAAATCACTCCAGACAAGGGGCTAGGTGAAAGAAGAAGAAGAAGAAGAAAAAAAAGGAGAAAGAGGAGGAGAAAGCGAACGGTTGATGGTGCAGCCCCGTCTCCATTCCCGAACAACAGGCCGGCGAGGTGCACCGCCACAGCCTGCTTTATTTTTTAATAGGCACTCCATCATCCTGCCCACCCTCCTCCTCCTCCCCCTCCGCTGGGTCGCCCAAACAGATGGGCTTTGTAAGGCTCAATGGCACATTCCGGCACCACAATCTGTCTCGGCGAACCCCTGATCAAATCTGAAGAAAAGCTGCATCTCGGGCACATTGCGGCACATATGCACCGCCTTAGCTTGTGCCTATGTCAGGGAAATTAAAATCACTGGAACGTTTTAGAGACTGACGGCATGTCAACAAAACGAGAAGTGGGGGGGGGCTGGATATTGGAATAATCGCAAGTCACTTGGGAACACTGCTTCAACCTCCCCTCCACCCCCAAACACACACACACACACACACACACACACACACACACACACACACACACACACACACACACACATATATATATATATATATATATATATATCCATGCATGGAGATAAAGAGAGAGTGGAGAAAAGGAAGACCTTGGCCGTAGTTGGATATTAAATATATACCATTACAAACGTGTTTATCTCAATCCCTCCCAGCCGCCGCTTACAGGTTCATTCTCTGTGACGCCAGTTCAAAGCGTGCTTGCCTTCACCATGTAACAACCTTATCCGAGAGGATTCCTTCTCATTGTCTGTCACTATCCCAAATTTAACTGGAAGAAAAAGTATTTTCCGGAATAAAATGAAAGAGAAAGGCGAGAACCGGAAAACAATTTTACCCCTTCCCCTCACTCGTTCTTACGCGCCAAACGCCCTTCCTCCAGCCTGACCCCTTTCGTAAAACTCACAATTACCACTTAGAGAAATTGTGATTTACAGATCTTCCTCCTTCCTCCTCTCCCTGGGAGGATAGCTTCACCCCAGCGTTCTTCTGCAGCTCTTTGGAGGAGGACAGAGACGTGTAATGGAATCGACCCCGAGTGTTCCAGAGCAGGCGAGGAAAAGAAATTAACAGCGCCTTTTGCATTTTTCATCCCTCCCGCAAACTCAAGGTGAAATAAGCGAGGTAGAGCGGCGCCGAGACGTGTAAAACGTGTTTGGATCCGGCCGCGGAACAGGGCTGAGGAGAGTCATGAAAGATGCATGATGCCACTGGAGATGTATAAAGAATTTAGAGATATAAAGGATATATGACAAATAAATCAGGATGCAAATCTCACTGGGTGCCATTGGGAGTTCTCCAATGAAAACCGCCTGAATTATTAAAGGAGAAGAAGAAACATTTTATCAATGAGTACAGGAGTGGAAGAAGCGCTTGTGCTGCCTTCCTCGTTTCAGTTTTGGTTGGGGAGAAGAGGGCAGAGCGTGGCTCTTCCACTGCTAAAGCGGTTCATGTGCTAGATCATATCACAGAGAGAGAGAGGTTCTGTGGGATAGGTGTTACAGTAAGGGGGTCTGTGAACTTTTAGAAGGTGCGTAATGAAGACCTGCCAGAACTATGTGCCTAGGCCTCATTTGATTCCAATAAAATGCTGGAATGATCCCAGCAACCAGCAAACTCGACGTCGCACCACCTTCAAAATGACAGCTTCACCAGGCCGCCCATACACCATCAACCCATCTGTGAAGCAACATCTCAGCTGGGCTTACCTACAAGCAAAACTGGAAATACACAGTCAAGTCACATTATTTTGACCACCAGCTTATAGAGTAACCACAATATGCAGCACCTAGACGGGATGGGAGTGACTCAGTAAGGTCCTGGAAGGTTGTCCCTGGTATCTGGAGCCATACTGGCTGCAGTGCATCCCACATCTGCTGGAGGGTGTGTGGTGGGGGATCCATAGAACGAACACAATGATCAAGGTGGTCCCACAGAAGCTTAAGTCTGGGGAACTAAGGAGCCAGGGTAGTACTTGAAAGTCTTGGTCATGCTCCTACAACCAAGGTGGTACATTTCTAGATCAGATCAGATCAGATCAGAAATACTTTATTGATCCCAGGGGGAAACTGCCGTTTTTACCGTTTTTGCCGTTTTTACTAGCTGTGTGAGTTGTTTCATTGTCTTGCTGGAAGATCCCATATGTCTCAGTGAGGACAACCAACATGTAGGGGTGTATGCGATCTGCAAGGATGGATTCATATTCAAATCAGCTGAGAGTGTCTTCTACATGGATGAGTAGGGCCCAGAGACTGTCACAAAACTGTGACTTCCCATCAAAAGTGGGAAGAAGTAGTGGTCATAATAATGTGACTCCACTAAGACTGGTCCCCTGTAACACAGGGAGTCAAAGGAAAACAACCACACTGTAATAACACTAAATTTCCCAGAACCTACTATAAACTTCGCAGAAACACTGTGCTTCGCTCAGATAATAATGACGTCTCCTTTTTTTGGATTCACTTCTATAGTGTTTTAGCAGATGCGATCCTCAGGCCTGGCATTTCTCCGCTCTCTTTCATAAAAAAGAAGGCCGTGCCTGAAAAAAAGGGGGCCGACGTTCTGAAAAGAGATTTATATAATGGCTGCATGCGTCCGAAGCCAGACGTTTAACACTGGGAAAACAGCTATTCTAATGGGAGCGCTCACCATGGTGATCTCGGGTAGCCGTACAGGACTGCCTTGGCAGCAGTGTGTGTGGAGCTGGCTCCCTGATGGTGGAGCTCATTGATTAGTACTGGAACACACCGGAGCTGTTGGAGCCGTTACACTGTAGCTTTACTTATTTATTTACTTAATTAAATAAACATATTATATTACTATATACTATATATTACTACATATTATAGATTATTATAAACTACTATATGATATCCACATCTCTCTCTCTCTCTCTGTGTATATATATATATATATATATATATAGAGAGAGAGAGAGAGAGAGAGAGAGAGAGAGAGAGAGAGAGAGGGAGAGAGAGAGAGAGGGAGAGAGAGAGAGAGAGAGGGGGAGGAGTAGAGAGAGGGGGAGGAGAGAGAGAGAGAGAGAGGAGAGAGAGAGAGAGAGAGAGAGAGAGAGAGAGAGAGAGAGAGAGAGGGAGAGAGAGAGAGAGGGAGAGAGAGAGAGAGAGAGAGAGAGAGAGAGAGAGAGAGTGAGAGGGAGAAAGATGGATGGATAGTTTTTACATCAATTAATGACTAAAAGAGACACAGTTTAATCACCTGTTATAAGCAGGGCTAACACAGACTAGCTAACTCGGCTAAGATGGCTGTAAACATTTCCCTCAGACAGGCAGTGAATAGTTTGTGCAGCACATTAACTAGATGAAGTGTATTTCTTTTCCCAACAGATTTAGGGAGCAACTGATGCTAACTCCTGCAAGCTAGCTAGTTAGCATTAACCTAGCAAACTTTATGTAGCTAGCTAACTTTGCTCTGAGCATCTGACAGTAACTATTACCCTGCGGCCAGGTAAAGTATTCCTTCATCACATTCTCTCTGTCTTGGTGTCATCTTTTTGTTCTCTTGTGGGGTTATTTTTCTCCCCTAGTCTGCAAAGTTCCTTGGTCTGTTCCACATATTGGCTGGCAGCTGCTGTGTTGTTAGCTAATCTTTACGTTTACCATTAATCATATTTTCACTCACTCTTCCAGCCCCTATCATCACCACCACCACCACAGGCAGGTGAGTCTAACTAGAGCGTGAGGATTGGGGTATGATGTACTGGGGGTGCCTCACAGTGCACGCGTCACAGAAAATATTAGAGTTTATATAATAAGACTATGAAGTTATGATGTTGTGGGCCTTTATGTAGCATTTAGAAATAATACTATAAACAGTAGTAAAAAAAAAACAGGCAAAGAAAGAATTCATTTTTGGCCCTCATTTGGAGCACCTATGGTGTATGGATAGACGACGCCCCTAGTCTGTGCCTATGTATTACAAAAACATAACTTCACAGAAGCAAGAAAATCTTTTTAACTCCAAATAAATAATAAGTAATTTTGGACGTGGTCTTTTAATTATGAATTATACAAGGCAACAGGCTTATGTCGTATGTCAAATAAAAAAATAGTTGTCCTGATAGTGACCAGGTTTTTATCAAATAACAACAATATACTGTTTTACAATCAAGCCATCGCTTAACAAATGGTGTTTCCGACCATGCAAATTTTGGGATGCATAATCATAATCTGGCAGAATTGAAATCGGTCAATTTTTGCTCCTAAACTGTCAGAAAAAAGCACTCCTGTGCAGGAATTCAAACCTCCAACATTGACTTTAAGGTCTAATTTTGTGACCTAAATATATATGACCATCTCGTACACATGGGACAGGCTCCTATTTATAGCTTTTAATAAACTCACTGTTTTAATAGAACGTAATGCATAACTGCAACAGATTTCGGTACAGTGATGTTCCTTAACTACAGGTACTGAAAACATCAGTAATGTGAGGACACCATCCCAGTAAGAGTTCAGTCCCTTGGAGAGCGGAATGAGTAATCAACAATTTTAGGCAATCATATTAAACTTTATGACATACGTATGTGTAAGCCATGACAGTGTATGAGGGCTGCATTTATTTATTTATTTATTTATTTATTTATTTATTTATTAGGCTTTGCTACTTTAGACATTTTACTTGCATTTGCACTTGTAATATCTCATAGTTAAGTTAACCACATTCATTTATCCGAACAAGACTTTATTATATGGTCTTATAAATGCACACACCACTGTTCCACAGCAGGCCTGAGATTTCCTTTCCCCTGTATTTATCTCCATTACCCCCTAGCAGGTCCTATACTAGCATAAAGCATTAACAGTGCATTAAATGTGAAATGTTCACTTTGTAATCAGCTTTTTTTGCTGGCGATATGCTATTTCCTGTTAGCACCCATATAGTGTTTAATATGATTTACAACAGTTTTGGTATTTAAAGCTTATATAACGTACGGCTAACATGTTCTGTACTTTGTAGGTCTCAGATTTGACGTATTTCTTTCTACAGTATAGGTCTATAGCCTATACCTTAATAGTTAGTAATACTGCTGCCGTTACTGAACATCCCTTTTAGGTTTCTCATACTGCACAACACTGTTTTATTTTTATATTTTTGTATTATTATGTGTATCTGTGCTGTTCGTTTTTTGTGAAACCGCTACTGGCTGCTAAATTTCCTTCGGGATCAATAAAGTATCTATCTATCTATCTATCTATCTATCTATTTCACTTATTGCCTAACTCTGAATGCTACTGGAAGAACCTGTTACCCCAAGCTGGCGGTTAAATATTTTTATTTGTATGACGTGTTTGCTGTGGTTTTACTTCATGTACATCCAATTTCACACAGGCATTTGTGCTTTCTCTGCTTCCCTACACTGTGCATTCAGACAAACCTGACCCCTGCTAGAAAGGTGCTAGAACTGATCACTGCCAAGTCAAAAAAGCATATGCATTTGTGAGTATCATATCAGCTTGTTCTTTTAGCCTGCTAGAGGTGCTAGCTTTGGGTTGAAGCTCGATGGATGTTATCTTATTGCCTTTTTATCTTTTTTGGCTCTAACAAATGGCCAATAAGCTAATAAAAATTAGCTAATAATTAGCCCCTTAAAAGGTCATGGCCCAATTTAGGACTGAAAATAAATTAGAAATTGTCCATATAAATATTCACAAAGAATTAGCACTGCTAATAACCAAACAAGATAGCAGGATTACTCAATTATGATCTTTCTACAAATGCTTCAAATATGACCATGCTACATGCCATGGGCCAAATTTTAATTTATTCACTTTCATGTGCATCATTTACAACTGGGTAATTAGTGGCAACCCCATGAACTGCAGGCCAAAGGCCTTTACACATCAAACCTGATGCCTCTCATAAGGTCCAATAGAACTCCATGAGAATTTAGCTCCTCTGAACACTTTGTCCAAAGTGTATGCCTGTGTGACCACCATATCAGCCTGTTCTTTAAGCCTGCAAAGTGCTAGCATCAGGTTGAAGGGTCAATGGATATTATCTTATTGCCTTATGATCATTTTATCTGTAAAAAAAAAGGCCAATAATCTCATAAAAATAGCCCACAAAAAAGTTTTCACCCACTTTAGAATTGAAAATAAATTATAAATATAAAAATACTCCCAAAATATTAGCACTGTTAACAACCAGAGAAGTTATCAGCATGACTCAATTATGATAATTATATAAATGCTAGAAATATGACCATGCTTCATGCTGCACTCCTCACTAGTTCCATCACTGGCCACATTAGCATTCCCGGATGGAGTACTCCTTTAATGGAGCTGTGTATTAGACTCTGGCTGGGTCTTGTCCCACGCTCAGGGCCACTAAGCTGCATTACACACTGACACACTGATGTCCTCTGGCATGTGTGAACGGCGGTGCTGTGAACAGGCCGGCTGCTGAGCGGAGCAGCACAGAGCCGGTGGAGGCTTCCACCTTGAAAAGGAGATGAAAGACATTTCCTCCTTTAAGAGGTGGCTGGGCGCTGTGTAGAGTTCACCGGAGCCGGAGGCTTTTGTGCCGGCCCCTGAGGCCAGCCGGACGCACGCCCGCTCCCGAACCCCCGGCTTTGTCCGGCCTTGGAGGGACGCCACCAGCGAGGCTCACGGGTTGTCGTGACAACATTGTCGCCGAGGCGCCGTCATGGGGCTCCAGGCTGCCACTAAACTCTGTAAGATTACAAGGCTGATGCTGGTGTCCAGCACTGGCCAATCTCATAACACCACAGATCATACCTCTTTTCACATAATCCCTTAATCAGATTACAAACACTGATTTATAATATTTAACCCCTGACATTGCCCATATGCACGGCCAGATTTCAATGTATTCACTCTTATATGCATCATTTACATACTGGGTAATTAGTGGTAGCCCCATGAACTGCGGGCCAAAGGCCTTTACACATTAAACATGATTCCTCTGAAAGATATGTTACATCAACTTAAATAAAATTAAATCAAATCAAAACCAATTAAAAATAAATGACAAAATATAAGCCATCATTTGTTGTTTTACTAGCACAAAGTAAAGCACATAGTGCTTGGACCCCCGTGATCACCACTTGCAATGTAATCTGGACAGTTCACAAAATCGAACATGCTAATGGTCTATGCTGCTAACAATGAGATTTGCTGGCACTCTTTGTTTCGTCTGGCGTTCCAAAGCTAATGCTAATATATGCAAAACTGAAAGCAACTTTATGAATCTATTTTCATGTTTCAGTAACATTACCTTAGTTCTGATAGGCCCACAACATTAAATACTGTATCTGCAGGGGGCTATTGATGCCAGGACACCCCACCAACTGAGTCATACACAACAAATGCTTTTTAATGTAAAGAATTATTTATGTAATTGTTGACTCATCCAAGGGTATAGAAGGGACTTTGACATTCAGGGTGGGGGCAACATTTCCTATTATAAATCAGCTAGCTATAAAGCAGTAAAATACCGTATGTACAGTGAGGTAGAACAACATTAAAGTGGAATTACAATAAACAGTTAATAGCTACTGAACGATTCGGAGGGCTTCCTGACAGCTCCAGCACAGTTAGCGCTAGCTAGCCAAACCCTACCATAACAGGGCGTTACCCACAAGCCATTTTCATAGCTGTACTGCCATTGCAGTTCTTGCTATGCTAGTCGTTACTGACCACACGGTTAGCATTACTGCTAGTGAGTGCTGACTGCTTAGCATTACTGCTGCTAAGTTGGTGAACGCTAACTTCAATCCAGTTGAGGTGAAAGCTGAGGTAGGTAATTACACAGGTAAGTTAACACAACACAAACTTTAGCAGGGCTTACAGAGACGCCACACTTGCTGCCAAAATGTGCTAACGTTTCCAATATTGTGTCCTATATAGGGTCCTATAGATTCATTTCTAAGTGTGTGCTTTAAATCCAGCTGCTGAAATATTTTATCTTGTTGTTTACCGATTTTCCTTTTATCCTGTTTACTGTTTTATTCTTATTATGGTTGCGCATTGCAGGAAGTCAGTGTTGGATAGACCCGCACTCGTTCATTTCTCCTTTTTTTCGCATTCCTCATTCCTCCCATAGAGTCCCAGTCATTTTTGGACCCACCTCATGCCGGCTGTTTCCTTCGCTTGAGAGCCACCAGACTTCACAGGCTCACTGAGGGTAGGTCTCCAAGCACTAACCCACAGCCATACCTGCACTCGTATATCTGTCGTTTATTCATCCCTCGTTCCTCCCATAGAGTGCCTGTCATTTTCGACCCAAACCAAGCAGTAATGCTTTCGTTCGCCCGAGAGCCACCAAACTTCATGCACTCACTAGAGGCCGGTCCCCAAGCGCTAATCCACAGCCATACTGACCCGCACTCCTCTATCTGTCGTTTATTCATCCCTCGTTCCTCCCATAGAGTGCCTGTCATTTTCGACCCAAACCAAGCAGTAATGCTTTCGTTCGCCCGAGAGCCACCAAACTTCATGCACTCACTAGAGGCAGGTCCCCAAGCGCTAATCCACAGCCATACTGTCCCGCACTCCTCTATCTGTCGTTTATTCATCCCTCGTTCCTCCCATAGAGTCCCTGTCATTTTCGACCCAAACCAAGCAGTAATGCTTTCGTTCGCCCGAGAGCCACCAAACTTCATGCACTCACTAGAGGCAGGTCCCCAAGCGCTAATCCACAGCCATACTGTCCCGCACTCCTCTATCTGTCGTTTATTCATCCCTCGTTCCTCCCATAGAGTCCCTGTCATTTTCGACCCAAACCAAGCAGTAATGCTTTCGTTTGCCCGAGAGCCACCAAACTTCATGCACTCACTAGGCGCAGGTCCCCAAGCACTAATCCACAGCCATACTGACCCGCACTCCTCTATCTGTCGTGTATTCATCCCTCATTCCTCCCATAGAGTCCCTGTCATTTTCGACCCAAACCAAGCAGTAATGCTTTCGTTCGTCCGAGAGCCACCAAACTTCATGCACTCACTAGAGGCAGGTCCCCAAGCACTAATCCACAGCCACACTGACCCGCACTCGTATATCTGTCGTTTATTCATCCCTTGTTCCTCCCATAGAGTCCCAGTCATTTTCGACCCAAACCAAGCAGTAATGCTTTTGTTCGCCCGAGAGCCACCAAACAAAACGCTAATCCACAGTCATACTGACCTGCACTCGTTTACTTATCCCTCGTTCCTCACTGAACAAGCTGCGCAACCATCCTGCGTTTCCTTCAGGAAATGCACAGCTTTGAATCAGAATTTGAATTTATAGCATAATATGCTTTATTTTGATGTAAGTTTAGACGCCAGATATAAAAAAAAAACACCATCCATCCTACACTAAATACCACTATCTGAAGTTTTGTCACCATTGGTTACATTATTATTATTTATAATATCTTGTTAAGACTTTTTACATGAATTTCCTATATCATTTATTATTCACTTATAATTTCCCCTTTTTTAACTTATTATTCACTAAATACTATTTCCTATACACTGCTATGCAAGTCAGCTATATGTGTAGCGTCACATATAGACCCCCTTGCACTGTAAAGGGTTAAACAGTGTCTCCGCTCTGTCTGCTAATTGATCCAGCATGGCTCTCTTTTGTATATCAAAGGTTTAGTTTTGATCTTTGTTTAATCAGCACAAACTAAAAGAGACTAAATACAGGAGCAGGGTGTGGGTTCTTTCAGTCTGCTTGGTTTAATTGCCATGGGAAATTTCCAAATATATATCGTCAGCGGAAAGCAAGGTTGTTGTCAAGCAAGCATGTGCATGCTCTGTACCCCGTCTGTCTGCGAACGTGTATGACCGACCTCATGTATACAGTAAACCGTCACTGTCATGTGGAGGAACCGCGTCTGAAAGGAAACCTTGTAGGAGAAGGAATGAATGTTATAAACATCTATTAATGTCACTTAAAAAATGCTTTGGGAATTTTTTTATGGATTTTTAAAAAAATTATGAGTAATGATTTTGAATTATCTTGATCTGCATGTATGTACAACTGCAGAATATACATGCATTTAATTAAGGATCTTCATGGAAACATGGAGGCAGACAGTTTGGGAGTTTCACATGGGATTTTGGGATCTCAGCATGGAGTTGTAGAGGTTCCTAATGGTGTCCTGTGACATGCATCTTGAATATTCTCACACAGTCCCTGCAGATGGTGCAGTAGGGGTGGAGGTGGAATGACACTTGGCCGTCTGGTGTAGTAGGGGTGGAGGTGAAATGACACTGGGCCGTCTGGAGCAGTAGGGGTGGAGATGGATTGACACCGGGCCGTCTGGTACAGTAGGGGTGGAGGTGGAATGACACCGGGCCGTCCGGAGCAGTAGGGATGGAGGTGGAATGACACCGGGCCATCTGGACATGTGACAACAAACCGTTCCCCTTGGTGCTGACCACGGTGTACTATACACCCCTCCAGCTGACGTTTGGCCCTGCGCATAGTGGTCTTAGGCTGCAGCTGCTCAGTCAAGGAAATCTATGGTATTAGGCTCCCAATGCACAGTTCTTGTGCTGATGTTGCTTCCAGAGGCAGAGCAACTCTCAAGTGAGTGATACGAAAGAGGATAGGTGATTTACTCACAGTGCAGCATCTGATTTCCATTTCACAATAACAGCTCTTGAAGCTGATCCAGTGTAGACTGATTTCTGCCAACAGTGGTGGTGTCCGCTAAGTCACTAAGCTCCTCGGCACACCCCATTTTACTCTTAATGTTTTATCTATGGAGATGGCATGGCTATGCCTACCTCATATAGTGCATATATGATAACGATCAGCATGCAGGAAGAATATCACGGCTCAATGAACTGGTCTGGATGGGCTATACTGCCCTTAACAGAGCAGTAGGATACGCTGGATCTCAGCCATTAAGCCGTTAAATATCAAACGTAAGGCTTTGTAGTCGAAATGGAACTGGATTTATATGCTCAGCCTCACACTAACCTGGATCTGGATCCAAATTAGAGATTTATCAGGGCAGCCACAGCACAGAGTGACACCTTACTGTAATCATCTCATTACTGTTGGTATGGTTGTTGTGGCACAACGGATAACACCACTACCTACCAGTGAGCTATCACCCCATGTGGAAGACTGGGTTTTGGTTCCCACTCCAGGTGACCATGCTGTGCTACATCAATAAGAGTCCTTGGGCAAGACTCCTAACACTACACTGGCTTAACTGTAACACAATTAACCTTGTAAGTTGCTCTGGATATTAGCGTCAGCTCATTGCCGTGAATGTAATCTAACCTAGAAGCTTTAAAAGCATGTAACGATTTCTCAGCATCTTGTAGAGCTAGCATGTGTCTTATTTAAACCCAGACTGTAATTATAAACTAGCATCCAGTGTTACACCACAGTCTTCAACCAGAGCTTTTGGTTGCACTGAGAAACTATTCAAAGGTCAAAGGTCAAAGACAAACCCTGCAACCTTTAGCCTTGAGTTTGCCGACTGCTCCACCATTTCACTCTGACTTTTAAACCCTGCATCGCACTGCACATGAAGTATTTGGTCATACGAACAGTTTCTATGATACAGCATTAATAAATTAAGTCGTATTGCGAGTGTGTATTGCGGCCTCACTTCATCAGATTTGCTTTATGCCTTTTCACCTACATACATCTGACATTGTGTGTATGCGTCGTGTGTTTGCGCTGGTGCTCACTCTTTTACCTGGACGGCCCGTGAGAAAGGAATGTGAGTTCAGCATTCTTCTTGCATCCTTCAGCCTGAAAGCATGCAGGTATAGGGGACGGGAACAGTGCCTTCCTTTACAGCACTGGCCTCTCCTCACTGCTACAGGAATGCCTGGCATACCTGGCCAAGGCCGGGGCTACTAGCTGACCCTTCTGCCGTGTTAAAGTCGAAGCCAGGCACAGATTGTTAAGATGTCAGGAATGTTTCTACAAAGTTACCATTCTGGATACACAAGGTTGTCTTATGTGGGTGAGGAGAGACACCACAAGCTCAGAATGGTCACACACTGTAATGAGTTCTATAATGAGTTAGCGTTGCATGTATGCTTGCAGAACATTCAATTATAGCGTGACAGGACAACATGTAAGTTTGGGTTGACTGGACACATGACTCTCTAACTGCAGAAACCCGTGATTGTGCACATGGACAATACAGTGCAGTGTATCGTTTCGTGTCAGCAGCACCAGTATCAGAAACAAAGAACTTGGACCGACCCGCGCAGATCTAAATGTCAGATGGGCTTTATTAAACATCAGGTAGTTGAACACAACAACAACAACAACAACAACAACAACAACAACACAGGATCAAACATAAGGGGAGAGGGCAAGATCAGAGTCAAGGCAGCAAGGTAACCAGAGCAAAAGGAATAGACAAAGAGATTAATCAGAGGAGCGAAAGGAGGTCTAAAGCCCAGAGAGTAAATCAGCTAATAGGGGTAAGGAAGAGATCGGTACTCCAAGAGCAAAATGGGTCAGAACCAGGGTAGAAAACCCACAGGAGAACCGCTCAGAAGCGCAAACAGGGTTTGGCAAAACTTCGCAATGGGGAAGTGTTTAGGTGAAGTTTATATTCTGGTGATGAATTGGAATCAGCTGGGCTAAAAAATGTGGGTGTGAAGTCATCGAGTGATGCCCTCTGGGAAGTTGAGTCCGGATGAGCAGAGGAGCTGGGAACACCTGGAAACATGACAACTAGGCAAGATAGCCAGTCGCCTTATTTAGCTACTTAAGTTGCATGAAATTAAGAAAAAAGAATTCATTAATTATTATCTCAATATATTATATAAATATTATATCAGTATATTACAGGGGTTGGACAATGAAACTGAAACACCTGTCATTTTAGTGTGGGAGGTCTCATGGCTAAATTGGACCAGCCTGGTGGCCAATCTTCATTAATTGCACATTGCACCAGTAAGAGCAGAGTGTGAAGGTTCAGTTAGCAGGTAAGAGCTCAGTTCTGCTCAAAATACTGCAATGCACACAACATTATGGGTGACATACCAGAGTTCAAAAGAGGACAGATTGTTGTGTGATGCTCTGCGCATCTGTGACCAAGACAGCAAGTCTTTGTGATGTATCAAGAGCCACGGTATCCAGGGTAATGTCAGCATACCACCAAGAAGGACGAACCTCCACCAGCATCACGTAGTGACCTGGCCACTATCCTGCAAGAAGAATGGCTTAAACTCCCTCTGACCACTGTGCAGGACGCAGTATATGTCATTCCCAAGACCAACTGACGCTGTATTGGCCGCAAAAGGAGGCCCTACACCATACTAATAAATGACTGTGGTCTAAAACCAGGTGTTTCAGTTTCATTGTCCAACCCCTGTATATAAAAGGTAAATTCCAGCTAATGTTGTAGATTGTATGATCGTGACAGCTTCAGAGGATGTTACATTCAATCTCAAGGCTCCAAACATTTCCCCTCATGTAGCATGTTTTAGTTCTGTGTGTCCATAATCTCGATGCAGATTCAACTCAAAAATATTCTGAGTGCAGTTGTGGAAATATGACAACGTAGTTTTAAAAAGACAGCTTATTTAAATCAGTGATTTTCTTTATATTAACAGTTTTCTTGATGAATACATTTAATTAAACTCATTTATACTAAAAATACTAGAATATTATTTTCTCAAAATGAATACTAATACCACACTTTCATTACAGTGACGCAATATGCTTACCTCACCAACTGTAGGACAACTAAAGGTAACTAAAATGGTTCTGTATTGTGAGTCTTATGTATTGTTATGATGCAACAACCTTCCATCTTGATTTACATTTACGGCATTTAGCTGACGCTCTTATCCAGAGCGACGTACAGGGTTAATCATATTACAGGTAGGCCTGTGTAGCGTTGGGAGTCTTGCCCAAGGACTCTCATTGGTGTAGCACAGCATAGCCACCCAGACCTGGGATTCAAACCCCAATCTCCCGGTTGATCAGTGGTGTTATCCGCTGAGCTACACCAACCACCAATGTGGGAGTTTTTTATTTTTTTATTTTGCATAATTTGAAAACTCCAGTTGCTTGTTTACATAATGAACTTTAATGAACTATTTTAATGACTTCCATTACATTTTATAATAGTATTTACATCATAAAGAAATAAAGATAATAAAGAAAATCATAATTTTTTTAAAATATATTGTTAGACATGGAAAAATATGATGCAGCAGCTTTTAAGCATGGTGCTACTAGTACTTCCTGTTTGTACCGGTATTATGAATGGGTGTGGTCATTCAGTCAAGAGGCAAGTGACAGGTGATTGCTCTGATCCACTAAGAGACTTACTTCAATCACACTGTAAAAGCTGATTTGAATCAGTTTCAAATAGGAATGATCCTGGCTGCCCTGGTTTAACTTTAATAAATAATCTAGCAGATTGTTCCTTATTCATATAGAACGATTTATCATAATGAGAAAGATCTCAAAGTGCTTTACGCAAACACAGGAAACACAGAAAACCCTGAAGAACTGCCCCAGATCTTCATCCCTCCTTCTTCACTGTTGGCACTAGGCATTCTGGTAGATGGTGTTCCCCTTAACCTGTTTGTCAACAGGGTGTGCTTTTTTACTAGAGACAGGCTTAATTATATATTCATCAAAAATCTAGAATATTTGGGGGACATTGCACATCAAACAAGTACCAACACAATGACCAGTTTCAATAGTACAATCAGTGGTTCAAGGAACATCTCCACTAGCAGCGAAGCTCAAACTGATGTTTCCACCACTCAGGTTGTCAACTATGTTACTGACTAATTGCATGTCATTAAAGTCATTTGATTAAAGCCTGCTCCTAAAGTAAGTTCTGATTAAACTTCACTATAGAAATAGATTTAGATATACATGTAACATGCTCATCACTGTAATAAAGGACAGGAATAGTTTTTAATTATAAAACTACCATACACATATCATATTGATAGTTATAAGAGCCATCAAGCAAAACTCCAAACTGTGTAGATGTGCCATAAACTGTAAATTATACACAGTAATATACAGTGGAGGAAATAAGTATTTGATCCCCCACTGACTTTAAAAGTTTTAATACAAAAAAATAAATGAAACGTCTCATAATTTTATGCCAGATTTATTTTAACGGTGACACGCAGAACATCAAAAGAAAAACTGAGAAAATTGCATGAAAGGAGAAATAAAAATTAATTGGAATTTCATTCAAGTAAGTAAGTATTTGACTCCCTAGTTAAACATCATTTAATACTTGGTAGCAAACCCCTTGTTGGCAAGCACAGCACTCAGACGTTTCTTGTAGTTTTTATAAGGTTTGCACTTCAGGAGTAATTTTGGCCCACTCCTCTCTGCAGATCATCTCCAAACCCTTAAAGTTTTTAGGCATGCATTTGGAAACACGAAGCTTAAGCTCTCTCCATAGATTTTCTATGGGATTGAGGTCAGGAGACTGGCTAGGCCATTCCATGACCTTGATATGCTTCTTATGGAGCCACTCCTTTGCTTCCTTGGCTGTATGTTTTGGGTCATTGTCGTGCTGGAAGATCCAGCCACAACCAATTTTCAGTGCCCTGGCGGAGGCAAGGAGGTTGTCACCCAGGATTTTGCGATACATGGCCCCGTTCATCTTCCCGTCGATGCGGTGAAGTTCTGACCACAGCACCTTCTCCCAGTCTCTCTCGGAGTCATTAATATGTTCATTGGTGAACCTGCCGGGCCTGGACGTAAGCTTTCTTGAGCAGAGGAACCTGGCGTGCACTGCGGGATTTTAAACCATTACGTCTCAGTGTATTACCAAAGGTTTTTTTGGAGGCTGTGGTCCCAGCTGCCTTGAGATCATTAACCAGCTCCTCCCGTGTAGCTCTTGGCTGTTTTTCAGCCTTTCTCATGATCAATGAGACTCCACGAGGTGATATCTTGCATGGAGCTCCAGGCCTAGGTCGACTGACAGTAATGTTGTACTTCTCCCACTTCCGAATAATCACACCAACAGTTGTCACCTTCTCATCCAGCTTCTTACTTATGGCTTTGTAGCCCATTCCAGCCTTGTACAGTCAACAGTTTTGTCCCTGACATCTTTAAACAGCTCTTTAGTCTTGCCCATGGTGGAGATGTTGGAGTGTCACTGAGTCTGTTGGCAGGTGGCCTTTTATACAGGTGACAATTTGGGACAGGTGTCTCTCATGCAGGTAACGACTTCACTGAGATTAGGGTGTCAGTGGTCTGTGGGAGACAACATTAGTCATGGTTTTTAGGGGATCAAATACCTATTTCCCTCAATGAAATGCAAATTATTTTTTATTTTAATAATATTTAATTTTCTAGATTTTCTTTTTGATATTCCATCTCTCACTGTTAAAATAAGGCTACCATAAACTCAGACTGTTTAATTATTTGTACAAACTTTCAAAATCAATGGCGAATCAAATACTTATTTCCTCCACTTTATATGCTTTTAATTCCAAACAAAAACTAATTCAGTTCATACAGAAAAGTCTAAATCGGCTACATTAACGTTTTATAGGAGTCCTTCAAAGTCACTGGTTCGGATATCGGAACGAAAACGGTAGAATCCGAAACAATTCACTAACCTAGATTAGATTAGAACCATTTTGCCGACTGTTCTTACACGCAGAGGAATTCCACCTCTGCATTGAACCCAGCTGTACAGTAAAACACCCACACACTAGCGAACACACACACTAGGGGGCAGCGACCACACTTGCTCAAGGGCACAACCAAACCGCCAACCTTCTGATCACAAGGCTGGTAATAAAAAGATGAGTGTGGATCAAACCAATTTTGAATTTCTGCATGCCATTCATTCTTAATGGGAAAAGCTTCATAACAATCATTTGGCACGCAGATGCCGTGCATACAATCAAAAACCGAATCACACAATCAGAGCGTACGCTGGGGACGATATATCAAAAACTTCAGTACGAGTTGGAGACAAATGGAGACAAAAATCAATGAAATAAAATTAAATGAATAAATAATAATCGGATAACAATATAGATCCACAGGAATGCACAACCATAAACCATAAATATAATTACCATAATTACGTGGAACGTAACCATTTTAATAGAATCGCTCTGCTATTGGTGTTCATGTGACATCAGATCATATATATATATATATATATATATATATATATATATATATATATATATATATATATATATATAGATAGATAGATAGATAGATAGATAAGTAGATACGTTCTGACTCTAATTACATGAAACTTACCTCAATTTAGAACCTGCACTTAATGACTCTGAGCAACTTCCTAATGCAACTTCAGGAACGTACACATTTAACAAGTAACGAGAGCAGAGACTTCGAGAACAACAGTACCATGAGGATCTCTCCCACTCTCCGGCCTCAAAATCCAGCCTTTGAGAACCTAGCTGCCCGCCTCTCCCCACCCGGTAGAAGAGCCAGTAGAGTCTGGAACATACCCACTCACTCGCCCACTCACCCACCCACCCACACAAAGCCACATCCACAACGTCTTGCTTTTCCAATTAAATTATCCTGCAGACAATGCAGAGCCCTCCGTAGCCACACCTCGGCTGACAGTGCGGCGGCTTGCATTGTGGGGAGCCAGATTTCCGTCCCCTTCAAAAACAGATTTGCTTCAGGCGAGCAACAAAGGGGCGGCCAATCCCTCTCCACTAGCTCAAAAACGAAGGAAAGATAAGACCTCACTGTTCAAAATCGCCGCTCTGAAGTAGTGGAATGTGTTTCTACTGTGAGCTCAATGCATTAAAGTCAATTCTGCCCGTTCAGAGTGGATCCTCAAAGAGGTTATCTGTGGTGAACCAAATTCCGAATGTATTAACTAAGCAGTCACTTCCTCGGTGTATCTGAGCAGCTGAACAGAGGTGAACAAGAGCACACGGCAACAGTCTCATGATCGATTTGGTTTTATCCTGAATTAAAACTTTAAAAAAATACATTATTATGTAGTTCAACTAATTGGATCTATTGAGTTTCTTCCTCTGCACCTCACGGCAGGAACTCCGTGTAGATGCTTTCCATAGAACCACATAAAACAGAGAGATCTAAAGAGAGAGACCAAGGAGAGGGAACAAAGAGAGAACAGACAAGTTGGTTCATCTAAATATTTGCCGACTTAAGCTGGAGAACTGAGCCAGTGCCAATGTTGTGACTGGGCGTGTGTGAGACGGGGCTGTCACGCATGTTTTAGGCGAAACATTAGGACTTGTGGAGGTAACCATGGATTGAGTAGCTATAACAACAAACCAGGGCAAAGTGCCACGGATGAGAGCTGCTAGCACTGCACACGCTTCCTTTAAGAGTTCTTTAGTCAAGACCAGGGTTCCATATAGACCAGCAGAACCCTGGTTCTTGAACTGGTTTCGTTCAGGCTACATAGAAGCTATTACTGGAACCAAGGAACGTCATATAGCTATTACTGGAACCAAGGAACGTCATAGGATAAGACATCAACATCAACCGAGGGTGCTGCACAATGGTAGTTAGCAGTAGTGACAAGTTGGTGGAACCAGATTAATAGTTTCATCGGATTATTAGAGAATATACTGTATATGGTTCTATACGGAAAATGAAAATGTACCGGATAGGGTCTCTTTGGTTTCAAGATGGACGTGTTACACACTGCATACTCCTGTTTTAGTATGGAAGTAGTATGTAGCATGTGATTTCGAATACGGACAGAGATTTTGCAAACCGGAACCACAAACAATGGAGGATAAATGGAAGTTCTGATGAGTCCTAGATCAGCTGCAGGTGTGTGAGATTGGGTGGAGCCAGGATGGATCAGGAAAATAAGCTATGTGCAGTACCGCATAAGCACCAGAGGGGGCAGTATGTGACAATATGCGGTCCCTCAGCTTTTAGAGGTTTTAGAGGTGAGCACAGGGAACTTTCGAGGAATGAAATCAGTAAGCAACTCTGTGGCTCACAAGACTCTGCTTTGTTGACGCTTCAGAAATGCTAACTAATGTTAGATTATTCGGTAAATTGAAGTTAATTGAAGATTTATATTCGTTCAGGTGTGGATTTTTTATAGCAGCAAACAAGAATAAACTAATTTCGTTTCAGTTCGCTGTGTTTCAAAACCAGGGTGAATGGCGGATTCAAGTCGCTGTGCCGCAAGTCTTAGCTTTGCCAGTAAAACCTATTTAGCTTTAAAACGTTTTATAGGCCGTAAGTGGTTGGAAAGTAATCCTGCTGGTAACCATTCAATATTTAGTATGTACCTGTAATTTATTTATTTAGTTGTCTGTTTGTGTATTCCTGATGACAAAATGGCACCATATTTACTTTATTTACTGCCAAACGCTGCTGATATAAAATTATATTTATATAATATATTAATAGTTAATGTATGCTATATATTTGTTTATATCTTATTAAGAACGTACTTGAGGACCAGCTGCACCGTAGCAATTTCATTGTTAAAGCAACTGAACCAAATATCGAAGATCCAATCCCACAAAAACTCATACTGGCTTTAGTAAATGATCCATCCTGTAAGGTAGGATCGGATTGGATTAGATTTCCTTTCTATATATACACATATATAGAGGGATGCACTGAAATGAAATTTTTGGCTAAAGCTGAAACCAAAGAAAATGAAAGATTTGGCAAAAGGTCAAAGGTCAAATACCATTTTTTCATGGTATTTTATTCGTTTTGCCACTTTTTCACCATTGCATTAACTAAACATGCTAAATCCCAGACTGCAAGCGGATATGGGCCATATCAGGTAAAGACATGGCACTGCTGGCCCACTGTTGGCACTGGCAATTTGCTGTGACCCAATGGTGGCCTCCATTGTATATGTATATATATGTATATACACATATACACACACTTATATATATATATATATATATATATATATATATATATATATATATATATATATATACAGATGTAGCTATAGCTTCAATATAGGGGCACTACTGCAATCTGCCATAGGTACAATTATCATCATATCATTAAAGTAAATGCAGCAAATATTAAAAAATACATCATTTTGATTAAGTTAATTCACATACCAATTAATATGTGCTTATATCCTTAATGGTGAAGCACGGTGAGTTTCGGGTTTCTCGGTGCAGACAGGAGATGGGTATTATACAATAATGAAGCTGTTCTTATGAAGTTTCACTGTTAATGGCAGTGTGAGTGAATAATTAGGGCTCATTGCTGGGATTGAGTAGCGGGCTATTATAGCTCTCGCAGTCCAGCGGCCCCAGAGGAGCGCGCTACTGCAGTTTAAGGGGGAGGGGGAGGACAGATCTGTACTAATGACTCCTCTGTGCTATTTCTGGGTCACGGTGTAATTGATTTACTGATTAGTGGTCTATCATACTACTACAGGCTTTAAACACCTATTTCGAGGAGATTAAAAAGAAGACGGGAAGGGGAAAAAAGAGAGGCTATAAAAAGAAAAGGCACGGAGGAAAGTGGGAGAGCTGGAATAACAATATAAAGTTAGCTGTAAGCGTGACACAAATACGAAATGTGCTAGTTAGGTGGGAATGATTCAATCAATCAATGATCTATTCTGACACTACTATATTTCATCGAGTCAAAAATGCATACAGCGGGTGATTGTTGGAATATCTGCTTTTATTTTTTACTGTAAAGGGCCAAACTTTTGATTGCAGTGAGACAAAAGCTTAGACCAAGTTTGACATACACTTATCATCATAAGAATAGCTGAACCCAGAAGGAGGTGTGGGAGTGCGGTGGTGTTGGGAAGGGAGATAAAGGTAACAGGAACAATAACTGATGATACATTTAGACTGCTATGATCAATATTTATTGAGCTACACATACAGAAGTCTGTGTCTCAGTATGGAGTCGGGCCGCCATGTTTGCTAACGTAACATGCCAGACGTCTCGGCACAGAGTTGTGGAGGTTCCTAATGGTGTCCTGTGATAATCCATCCCATGCAGCTTGAATACTCTCACACAGTTCCTGCAGGTGGTGCGGTAGGGGTGGAGGTGGAGTGACACCAGGTCTTCTGGACATTTGTCAACAAACCATGCATCGTGGTGCTGACAAAGGTGCCTCCACACATGGACTGGGTGGTCGTCTTAACCAAGACTAAAGCGGGACTCGTCACTGAAGATGACCCGCTGCCATTCTGAGTCACTCCATGACGGTCTGGCACGACACCATTGCAGTCTTTGGTGACGGTGACGTGGTGTTAAGGGAAGTCGTCCTAACGGTCTGTGCGCGTCTAGTCCTGTATTGCGCAGTCGTCTGCCAAAGGTGCTGGCTGATCGCTGAATGTTCGCAGTCTGGCTGTTGGGTCAGTCAGATACAGCAATAAGGCCCGTCCTTGCTTACAACACATGAACGGCCAAGAATGAAGCCTTAGGCTAATCATTTGCATGTCTCACGATGTCAAACCTACCCACCAAGTTTCATCCCTGTCGGTTGATTTCTTCTGGGTCCAGCTACATGTGCAGCTGTCTTTTGATCATGACCGTATTTGTTTTTGTGGGTGTCCCATTGCTTGCTATGCACTGAATATACAATCTGGTGTAGCTCAGCTGCTAATACCACTACCCACCAGGGAACCACCACCACATGTGGGAGACTGGGGTTCGAAATCCGGTCTGGGTAACCATGCTGTGCTACCCCAATAAGTGTCCTTGGGCAAGACTCCTAACTCTACATTGGCCTACCTGTAATATGAGTACCCTTGTAAGTGGCTCTGGATAAGAGCGTCAGCTAAATGCCGTAAATGTAAATGAATATATTTATGTCTGATGGTTTATTATAGGTGTGTAGGTCTGGCCCCACAGCCAGTTCAGCACTGCTATTTGTATATTTATGCTGGAGATGTTGTGTTTTGTCGCAGATATGTGTTTTATCATTAACCAATATATACTCATTACACTGAGTAATGTTAGTAATATTTACAGATTTTTATATCTGGAAAAAACAACACAGTCTTTGCTGGATTCTCCTGCTAAACAAATGAAGAGCAGTGATTATATTAATTACAGTTATCCTTCCCAGAATCACAATATGAGCTTAATTTCACTCAGCCCAACATTATCCACTCTACAAGCACGATAATATGCCAGGCTCTGTAGGAGCTCTGGGTGCTCTTCGTGTTAGGAACACATGTTATCTAGGACGTCTAAGACATTCCCTTATAGAGTGTAGTTTATAGACGATGGGAGGATGCATAGGACATAATAATGGAAATACCACTTGGTTTACTGTACAGTCATATGCTAAACGCTTTTCAGAACAGTGTCATCGACCTGTCATGGCAGGTTTTGCTTATTTACCAAAAAAGTAAACACATCCTCAACAGGGATGCCATTCATATATGGCATTTTACTCTACAGCTATTAAAAACAATAACTGGGCTTTAAAGCATTAGGTGCAGAAGTGTGTTAACTCCAATATGAATCAATATAACAATCAATAGGATGCCTAAACCTTGCATACGGATCCCATCACTGTCCAAAGGAAAACAAGTGTCTCCAAAATGCCAACTTTACAGTAGAGGCCAAAAATCAAATTTTATTTTAATGTAAGTCAATGGAACCCGACTCTGGGTCATTTTTGTTGGTCCATTCATCATAAAATTCCCACACAGTGTAAAACAGATAATGATACATAAAAGTAAAAATGGACGAAAATGGATCCACATCTTGTTCAGCTTTTTAGTCATATGACTTATTGCTCATCTAATCACTAATCTTAGAACGGTGGGGGCGCTGTAGGTGCTACACCAAATGCCCACAATGTTGGCATTCTGACAGCTTGAAAATAAGACCAACCTAAGCCCTGAGTGGGTGTGACTAAGGAGCAGCTTGACTGACAGCTCTGCCTTACACTCCTAGCCTGCTTCGCCCCACACAGAAAAAAACAGTATTCGGTTTTTATATGAGACTAACTGGACAATAAATAATACGAATAACAAGACGTGCAGACAGAACTGCAAACCGACAGACTAACAGATGGATGGACGGACAGGCAAACAAACAGATGGATGGACTGAGAAATGTGCAAAGGAGTGGGAAAGCAGACATGAAGATGGGTAAAGGAATGCCAGTCTGAAAAAACAATATTTGTGTTTAGATAAACAGACGAGTCATCCAGCTCGCTAGCTGTTGGCTATGCTGGTTAGCTTAGGCTCACCAAGTTTCTGAAACTGTTTGGTGTGGGAAGGGCAAGAGACAGCACCCTTGTGATTGGTTAGGCCTTGGTGGATTGGTGAAACCTTTAAGTAGACTTTGGGAAGATACTAAATAGACACAGTCAAGTCACATTATTAAGACCACCCACTAATATCCAGAGTAACTGCAGCTAGACAGGCTGGGAGAGACTCTATTTGGTCCTGGTAGGTCATCTGCAGTGGATTACATTTACATATAGGCTTTTAGCTGACGCTCTTATCCAGAGCGACTTACAAGGTTAATCACATTACAGGTAGGCCAATGTAATGTTAGGAGTCTTGCCCAAGGACTCTTATTGGTGTAGCACAGCACAGTCACCCAGACTGGGATTCGAACCCCAGTCTCCCACATGTGGTGGTGGCTATTTGGCGGGTAGTGGTGTTATCCGCTGAGCTACACTGTGGATCCCACAGCTGTTGGAATGTGCGTTGGGGGCCAGTACTTGGAAGTCATGGTCATGCTCTTCCAACCAGTGCCGGACTTTTCTTGCCGTGTGACATGCCACATTGTCTTGCTGGAAGACACCGTCCGCCACAATGAAGACAATCAACATGTATGGGTGTACCGTGAGCTGCAGGGAAGGATTCATACCCAAATCGGTTGAGAGTGCTTTCCGCAGGGATGAGTGGAATGGTATGAAAGCATCCCCCATGTGCTATGAGCTGCCGCAGGAAGGGGTCATAATAATGTGACTCGAATGTGTATAAGTATATTGTGTGCCAGAGGAGCAAGACTACTGTCATTTGAATGAATTTGGATTCCCAGAGCCTTTAAAGCGATGTTAAAACTTTACCTGACCCCTTCGACAAAACACTGACACAACTCATGACACCGTATGGCATCTTCCATGACATGTTCATTTGATAACGATATGTAGAAGCCGTTGGGGGTTTATCTCAGAGAGCTCCCCAGTTCAGTCCTGCAAGTGAGTCAATACTACACACTATTACTATAACTGTCCACCAGTTTCTGACGTCTGATCATTTGTTCGTTCCTACATGCCAAACTCTTATAACTGTGCTTGTTTGAGAGTATTTCTTACAACCTCCCTCAGTGTATCAGGGGGATTCAGATGTGAGCCCTCACCGTACAGAATATGCTTTGTCAGTTCTTCTGCAGGCTCCCATAACTCACCATAAAAGCTCATTACAAGTGATTATTTTCCACCTGTGAAACGTAAAACATAGCACACAATAACGTTTATAATGCAGCATATATCTATCAAAACAACATTCAATTAGGCTGACCGGCTGGGCCTTTGAGAATGATCCGGTTGCAGACCCCAAGTTTACCTCTGAAATGGTAACTGAATATCTACTTGGCCATCAGCTGAGTGTGTTTAAGTACAGATGAATTGCTTCGATTAGCTTAGCTTGAAGAAAAGGGATTAGGACTGCTGGCGGCGTTAATCACATGAAGAAAGGCTTAATTGTGCTAATCAGTGGTGTGTGTTTGTGTGTGTGTGTGCGTGTGTATGTGTGTTGTGTATGTGTGTTTGTGTGTGCGTGTGTGTGTATATTCGTGTGTGTGTGTGTGTATGTGTGAGTGTGTGCGTGTGTGTATATGTGTGTGTGTGTGTGTATGTGTGTTGTGTGTGTGTGTTTGTGTGTGCGTGTGTGTGTATATTCGTGTGTGTGCGTGTGTGTGTATGTGTGACCGTGTGTGTATATGCGTGTGTGTGTGTGCGTGTGTGTGTGTGTGCGTGTTTCTGTGTGCGCGTTTGTGTGTATCCGTGTGTGTGTGTGTGTGTTCGTGTGTTTGTGTGTGCGCGTGTTTGTGTTAGTGTGTGTTTGTGTGAGTGTGTGTGTTTGTGTGTGTGCGCGTGTGTGTGTGTGTATGTGTGAGTGTGTGTGTGTGTTTGTGTGTGTTAGTGTGTGTGTGTGTGTGCGCGTGTGTGTGTATGTGTGAGTGTGTGTGTGTGTTTGTGTGTGTGTGTGTGTGCGCGTGTGTGTGTGTGTGTTTGTGTGTGTTAGTGTGTGTGTGTGCACATGTTTGTGTTTAGAACCCCGGTCTACAGCTCAGAGGAAAATGGAAAAACGGCAGTATGGCTGAGCATAGCACAGTGCATGGGTCAGTTCCCAGTCGATGCTGTTGGTAAAGCCTTGGAGTAAACTGTCTCTGCAGCCACGTCATATGTAACTGCATTGTCAGGGTCTCAATGTTTTGACCTCCAGCGGCCCAGAAAGTGCCCGAATTCATATTTACACTGCACTGATCCACTACATATAGAACTAAAGAGGGAATCCAGACACAGCTACCAAAAACGTCAACAAGATTTGTCTCATTTTATATAATAGTGCCAAATACAGTATTTCAGTACCCTAATAGAGCAGGGCTTTAGGGTGTAATTATCCTCCAATGAATAAAAGCCAATGACTCACTTTTCTATATTGCATATAACTGTAAAGAGGATGGGCTCTCCCTTGTTAGTCTTGGTTCCTCTCGCTCTAAGGGAGTTTCACCTCAACATTGTCGCCCATGGCTTTCTTGTTGGGAAGCTTGCACTCAGATTTTCTGTAACTCTGCTTTGTGAAACATCTATTGTAAATAATGCCATATCAATGACTTGACTGTTTGTGGTTGGTGTGGCGCAGTGGATAACACCACTACCCCCCACCCCCAAGAAGCTACTGTCCCATGTGGGAGACTGGGGTTTGATTCCCAGTTTGGGTGACTATGCTGTGCTACACCAATAAGAGTCCCTGGCCAAGACTCCTAACACTATGTTGGCCTAGTTGTGATGTGATTAACCTTGTAAGTCGCTCTGGATAAGAGCGTCAGCTAAATACCACAAATGTAAATGTTTGGGAGGCGCACTTACGCAGAGCGACTTACAGTTTGAGAATGTCTTACACAGATAGGCGAAGACAGAGTTATGGGTCTGGCCATGGACTCTTATTGGTTTAGTGCCCAGGTAGGGTATTGAACCCCGGCCTACAGCGTAGGAGGTGGATGTATTACTGAAAATAAGAGAAAGGCTGAGTGTAGACAGTGCATGGGCTTCCCAGTCAGTGCTGTTGGTGATGTCTTGGCATGGACAGTCTCCACGGCATATCTAACATTGCATTGCCAGAGTCTCAATGTTTTGACCTCCAGCGACCCAGTCAAATCAAATCAAGTCAAATCCAATCACTTTTATTGTGACGTCACATTTTCACAGGTGTGAAGGTGAGTGAAACTTAGGTGCGTAGTCCCTTACAGTACTTCAATACAAACATATACATTAGACAATAAATATACACTAGAATCTCTGTTTATCCTAATATACAGTTTTATATAACAGTAATATAAAGTTGTGAATAAAAACTATGATATATGCAGATGTACACATTTCCATATAGCACTATGGTAAGGCTGACCCTTATGAAACGATAATGTATGGCAATGTATTGGAAAATATAGTGCAATATATTAAATAATATAATGTCATATATGGGAAACAAGTCCATATATTTTGCATATATTTATATAGTGATAAATATATTACAATATATTGTATAATACATAAGGAATTGCCGCTTTTCATATATTGTATGTATGGTAGTATAATATATATTTACTTATATACTGTAATATATTTCATTTTATATATAATAGACATATGTATTTCTCCATATGTGTTTGTATATATGATAATATATATAGTTTTATATATGTGAGAATATATACATACTGTATACTGCCACATGTATGTATGAAAATATTCTCACATATATAAAACTATATATATTATCATATATGCAAACACATATGGAGAAATACATATGATGTCTATTACATATAAAATGAAATAAATATATATTATACTACCATACATGCAATATATGAAAAGCGGCAATTCCTTATGTATTATACAATATATTGTAATATATTTATCACTATATAAATATATGCACTTGTTTCCCATATATGACATTGTATTATTTAATATATTGCACTTTATTTTCCAATACATTGCCATATATTATCGTTTCATAAGGGGAGGTAAGGCTGAGGTAAGGCTGAGGTAAATGCGAGTCAGCGGCCAAATTCAAATTTACGCTGCACTGATTCACTATGTATAGAATTGGAGAGTGATTCGAGACACAGACACTTCTACCAAAAATGTCAACAAGATTTGTGTGATTTAATATAATACAGTATTTCAGAACTTTATTAGAGCAGGGCTTTAGGGTGTAATCACTCTCCAATAAATAAAAGCCACTGACTCACTTTTCACATGGTTCATTACCATCCGCAGTTCAACACAATCTGAAACAGACAGGCTCTCCAAACATTCTTCATGTAACACACACAGTCTGGCTTTATAATTAGGCTATGAAGAATAAGCACATGCTTTCAAAGACCTGTATATGGGCCCATGGCCTGTTTAAAAACCACTGGGGAAAAAAAAAAGAAAAACAGAAAAAAGAAAAGGGTTCTAACAACACCTTCTGTTTGGAGTCTTCAGTTTACACTAAACTGTCAAGTAATATTTTGACAAAGTATATGTTGTGTCTGATCTGCCCGCTACAGACCATTTAGTGCGAATCCGTCTAAAACGCAGGATGCACCCTCACCGTGAATGTTATCACAGCAACCATTAGCGATATAAAGCCGAGGATATGAAGCAGAGAAGATGGGCAGGGTTCAATGTTGTGTTTGGAGGTTCATGCTCGTCTGCCATCTTTATGAGGGCGGTTCACAAGTCGCTGCAGGTGCGGATTAGTAGCCCTGTTAATCGAGTGAGCCTCCAGATAATTCCTTTAGTCCAACTGAGGACAAATTAATCCCCCCTTCCAGCTCTGTTCCTGATGACTTACTGGAAAGCCATCCACCTCGTGAAGTAATCTATATCACAAGCCCCAGAACGTTTTCCATACCGGTCTGCTCCCGGAAAAGTCTCCAGCGTAGACAGGTAACTGCCCGGGAGCGTTATCTCAACCCAGATGTTCATTTTATTTCATTTTTGTTTTTGTCCAGATACAATCAGATGCAAGTAACTTTGTGTTAGGTATCTCCTGACCCTGCCCTGATTCAATCTCTCTGCTGTAACTAGTATATCATCACTGTCCTAAGAAACACATGTATCTCCTCTTCTGTTGATGTTCCGTTTACGCAGTATTTGAACACAGCAGCTGCTGTTTACACTGTGTAAAGATTTCATCATGAATAGATCAACAGAAAGAGCCCAGAATAGCTTGGAAAGACGTCTGGTTCCATTGACTTGCATTAAAATGAAATCAGGTTTTGTAAAGTTCTCCTGTAAAGTTACCGTACAGTGATGATAAGCTAGTTTATGCTATTTAATACTACAGTAGACTCACTTCCATATCCATACTGTGACATTTATATCGTATAAAGTGTTTAGTATTCATTATTATTTATTGTTGATTTATGGTACAGTGTGACAGTTTGGGCAGCGTTGTTAATTTTCCTGATTTGCCTTTATAAATCATTGATTGTTTGGATAAAAAAATTACGTTAAATATATCATATAGGGGACAAACACAGTGGTATTTGAGAAGTGAAATGAAGTTTATATTATTTACAGAAAGTGTGCAATAACTGGTTAAACAAAAGTAGGCAGGTGCATAAATTTGGGCACTGTTGTCATTTTATTAATTTTAAAACCTTTAGAACTAATTATTGGAACTCAAATTTGGTTTGGTAAGTTCAGTGACCCTTGACCTCCATACACGGGTGAGAAAGGGTATTTAAGGGGGGCCATTGTAAGTTTTTCTCCTCTTTGCATCTTCTCTGAAGAGTTGCACCATGGGAGTCTCAAAACTTTTCAAATGATCTAAAAACAAAGACTGTTCACTGTCATGGTTTAGGGGAAGGATATAGAAAGCTATCTCAGAGATTTCAGCTTTCAGTCTCCACTGTGAGAAACATTGTAAGAAAATGGAAGACCACAGGCACAGTTCAAGTCAAGGCTCGAAGTGGCAGACCAAGAAAAATCTCGAATAAACAGAAGCGAAGGATGTTGAGAACAGTCAGAGTCAACCCCCAGACCAGCACCAAAAACAAAGACTGTTCACCGAGGCTGTTATTTCTGCGAAAGGAGGATCTACTAAAGTTTTTTTTTTTGGTGCCCAAATTTATGCACCTGCCTACTTTTGTTTAGACAGTTATTGCACACTTTCTGTAAATCATATAAACTGAGTATATTTGCATGTATTTGTAAATTCTGATTCTTTAATGTAGTTTGTGGCACCATTTAAAAAAGTGTGTGTGTTGGAGTGATTGAGTGCAATGGGGTTTAGGAAAGATGTTGCTGTTATATGGCGGTGTGGCCCCACAGAGCATGCACCCCTTTTGACTTTTGGTTCCTCTCGAGTTTCTCCTTGCCGCCGGTGCCCTTGGCCTGCTCAGTGGGGGCTTGAACCCGGATTCTCCATAAAGCTGCTTTATGACCTCTGTTGTATAAAGCGTCATATAAACGACTTGACCGTTTAACAGACGCACTTATCCTGAGCAGCTTACAGTTTGATAATGCCCTACAGAAGTGAAGATAGAGTTGCCCAAGGAGTCTCATTGGAAACGTGTGGGGTGCTTGCCCAGGTAGGGGATCAAACCTCGATCTACAGCATAGGAGGTGGATGTGTTAACACCTATGCTGTAACAACCACTTACAAGCTACATCCTGTAACGATTTGGCTACAGGTTACTGGTTTCACCCCAGAAGCCCACACGGTAAGGTAGGATGTATCTGTGATACTTCTCTGATACTTCTCTGTGGTACTCTGATTAGGCAGAGGTTAGTAAAATCTACCACCGACTGTCCCAACAGCATAAAAATGAGTGTTCCTCTTTTGCGAGAATATTAGGTTTTCCACCCTCAAATGCACGTGACCTGGAATTCTTCGCATGCCTCAAAAAAATTTTGCAAGTTTCTCTGATCACCACATGGGCTCCATTCATATTGTATACCTGTAGTGTATGTATATACATATATAATATAATATTCTATGCCCTGTATATACCCTGCATCTCTCATCTACCTCAGCCTTACCATAGTGCTATATAAAAAAGTGTACATCTGCATATATCATAGTTTTAGTCATAACTTTTTTCATAACTGTAAATGAGTATAAACAGAGATTTTTGTGCTTAGTATTGTAAATATATATATGATTCGGTTTTGATTTGATTTGATATGATATGATATGATATGATATGATATGATGATTTGATTTGATTTGATTTGATTTGATTGGATTGGATTGGATTGGATTTGATTTGATTTGATTTGGACTTGACTTGACTTGATTTGATTTGATTTGATTTGATTTGATTTGATTTTGATTTGATTTGATTTGATTTGATTTGAATTTGAATTTGAATTTGATTTGATTTGATTTGAATTGATTTGATTTTATTTGGATTTGACTTGATTTGTTTTGATTTGATTTGATTTGATTTGATTTGATTTGATTTGATTTGATTTGATTTGATTTGATTTGGATTGGACTTGACTTGACTTGACTTGACTTGACTTGACTTGACTTGACTTGAATTGAATTGATTTGATTTGATTTGATTTGATTTGATTTGATTTGGATTTGACTTGATTTGTTTTGATTTGCTTTGATTTGATTTGATTTGATTTGATTTGGACTTGACTTGACTTGACTTGACTTGACTTGACTTGACTTGACTTGATTTGATTTGATTTGATTTGATTTGATTTGGATTTGATTTGATTTGATTTGATTTGATTTGATTTGATTTGATTTTAATTTGAATTGAATTGAATTGAATTGAATTGAATTGAATTGAATTGAATTGAATTTATTTGATTTGATTTGATTTGATTTGGATTTGACTTGATTTGTTTTGATTTGATTTGATTTGATTTGATTTGATTTGATTTGGATTTGACTTGACTTGACTTGACTTGACTTGACTTGACTTGATTTGATTTGATTTGATTTGATTTGATTTGGATTTGACTTGATTTGTTTTGATTTGATTTAATTTGATTTGGATTGGATTGGATTGGATTGGATTTAATTTGATTTGATTTGATTTGGAATTGTTTTGTTTTGTTTTGTTTTGTTTTGATATCGTCAATAAACAAAGAATGTCACTGCAAGGCCTACATCCACAACATCCAGAAGCACCACCGACTTTTTTGGGCTCAGGCTTATTCCTCAGTGGAAAAGTGTATTGACATCTGACGAGAACTCTCCCGGTTCGTTTATGGAAACATATGGACGTATTGTATGCATGGACCCTTCAGATCAAGTTGTACAGTCAGCGTCTGTCATGGTATGGGGGTTTAGCACATGACATGGTTAACTTGAACATCTGTCAAGACGCCAAAAGACAGGCACACCTTTTGGAGCAACATGTGCCTTTTAGGCATCACAGTTTTCAGGAACGCCCATACTTACTTCATAATGACAACGGCAGGCCGCATTCTGCATGTTCCAACAGCATGTCTTTGTAATCAGACGGTGTAGGTGCTGGACAGGCCTGCCTGTGGACTGTCATTGAAAACGTGGTGCTTATGAAGAGCAAACTACGACAACAAAGGCCTCATACGGTTGCGGACGGGTACAGCAGGGTAACAGCTAACTGGATCAACTGAGTCAACTGACTGAATGAAGTGCTGCTGAAAGGTAATCTAACACAGAGGTAAACATGCTTTCTTGGAATGTGTTGGAGGCATCAGCGATGGAATGAGCATAAAATAAGCATCAAATGAGCATAAAAAACAGTAGAAACTGCCAGATCAGATATCAGAGGGAAAAAGAATGAATCCGATCCAATCCTGTAACAAATCTAGCATGAAACAACACGTGTGTGATGTTGCGTATTTCTTACTGTGGGGTCGTAGAGAGTTTGAGCAATTTGAGCATGACAGCCTACTTTCAGATGACCATCTTGAGTGAAGTGTTTAGATTAAAAGCCCGTTATGCAACAATTTAACCTTAAAATAACAGCTCCAAAATCATTTTGATGGTACACTGACTCACAATAGAGGGAATGGCATCTCTGTCATTGCTACTCCTGGCCCGGAACGCCTGCTACAGAGCTATATAACGTTGGGGGAGCGTGCATGAGAACTCTCACGAGAACTGCACAACACTTTGCAGCACTAAACGAAACAGCGACCACTAGGGGTCTTCAGTTACACTCCTCATCAAAACAAGGAGGATTTGGTGGGCTACCACGAACAATAAATGATGAAGTCTGTCTCTCAGTATGGCAGCAAGCCGCCAAGTTTGCTAACACAACATGCCAGGTGTCTCGGCATGCAGCAGGTTCCTAATGGTGTCCTGTGATAATCCATCCCATGCAGCTTGAATATCCTCACACAGTTCCTGCAGATGGTGCGGTAGGGGTGGAGGTGGAGTGACACCAGGCCTTCTGGACGTGTGACACACGACAAGTAACTATTCATCTAGGTGCTGACCACGGTGCCTCCACACACGGAACCATTGGTAGTCTCCACCAAGACAAAGACTTGGGACTCGTCACTGGAGATGACCCGCTGCCACTCTGAGTCACTCCATGCCAGTCTGGCACGGCACCATTGCAGTCTTTGGCGACGCTGATATGGTGTAAGTCGTCGTAACAGTCTGTGTGCATGTAGTTGTGCTTAGTGCACACAGTGTACCTGCCAATGGTGCTGGCACTAACAGGATGACTCATGGAGGACTTGCTCGCTGAATGTCTGTTACTATGGCTGTTAGGTCAGTCGGCCATAGTGATAAGACCGGTCCTTGCTTACGTCACACGCATGGCCAAGCTTGAAACTTGACTCATTACCATGTCTCACAATGTCAAACCTACCCACCAAGTTTCATTCCTGTCTGTTGATTCCTACTGGGTGCAGGTATCTGTGCAACTATTCATTTGACGATGAGTGTGGATTCATCTTTGGTCAGTCTTTGTCAATCGCACACCTAAACAAGCCTTTAAGGTTTGAACCTCCTGCAGTGAAATCCTGTAATACCACTCTACCTACCTACTAGCTGACGTAGTTCTTTCTTTGATGATGCTGTGCCGTATTTTGACCACCCAGCAGATATTGACTCCCCTTTATGTGAACGCATGCCATTCAGGGAACTGGGTTACACTACAGATTACAGTTGTGATTTTAGCTATTTAAAATAACTGAAATATGAGCGTAATTTTGCATCCATATGACTGCATGCATGTTATGGGGTTAAGGGGTTCAAAGTGTGATCTGTATCTACAACAGTGCTGTAAATGTAAAATACACTCCACAACTGTAGGGGGACCCCAAGAGCATCTGCCATCTCTACTTGCTGATGCAGTATTAAGTCACACTGCTAATACTGCCATATGGAAGTACGGTTGGTGTAGCTCAGTGGATAACACCACTACCCACCAGGGAGTCACCACCAGACGTGGGAGACTGGGGTTCGAATCCTGGTCTGGGTGACTACACTGTGCTACACCAATAGGAGCCCTTGGGCAAGACTCCAACACTACATTGGCCTACCTGTAATATGATTAACCTTGTAAGTCGCTCTGGATAAGAGCGTCAGCTAAATGCCGTAAACGTAACGAGTTGTGGTTTTAGCACACACTTTCAAGCAACTGAACAATGTCCAACAGTGACCATGATATAGGGTGGTCACTTTCATAAGCCCAAAAAAGAGGACATCCCACCCCTAAAAG
Source organism: Prochilodus magdalenae (assembly GCA_024036415.1). Taxonomy (NCBI): domain Eukaryota; kingdom Metazoa; phylum Chordata; class Actinopteri; order Characiformes; family Prochilodontidae; genus Prochilodus; species Prochilodus magdalenae. The sequence goes on along the minus strand of JAMWET010003627.1, from coordinate 73,068 downwards.
GACGAGGTGGGGGGGTCGAATCATAACCCAACCTATAGAACACATACATGATTGCTTTACTCACCTAATTGGGTGGAACGGACATTCGTGAGATAGACAGGAGCTTACTAATTGACTAGCATGACATGCGGTTAGCCGCTAGGCAAGTCACGATGTCACATGACCATGGTCAACCAATGAAACGTATGGCATTTCTTTCGATTCGGATGTGAGACAATGGCACCCATGATATTGTTGGCAAGTGACCATTTTAAATAAAGAGAGGACTAATAGGCGTCCGCCCTGGTACTGTGCTGGACTGTCCGGCCCAGAACCGGACACATGGCCACCCTAGCATGAAGTCTGGATGCTTTCAAAGCAACCGCTCAGCAATCTGTACCTGCAACGCTGACATGCATTCTGGGTGCGAAGCTTATAGACGCGTCAGATTGTAGAGAGTGTGGGAGAAAGCCGCTCGATTATTCCCATGTGTTCGCCCCGGTGTTTACATTTCCCCACTCGGCCCAGAAACGCCGGGCAATGTGGAGACAATTTATCCGCTTCTCTCCCTCTGCAAAAATATTGTCTTGTGTTTGGTCTAGATTCAGGTCAACACTTCTCACCAATTTGCCTGTCATTAAGGAGATATTTTTATACACGGCCTGTAACGTTACACCGATCCCTGATTGCGATCGCTCCCAGTAGAAATCTCGACTCCAGCATGAGGCTCGGCAAGCTGAACTGCAATTATGATACTTTAAATAATTTGACAAAAGTAGAGCCACCATTAAATAATTTACAGGCTTGGAACTTGTCAGGAGTGCACCGCGATGGTAACATCACTCGGGCTAAATGTTTTTCAGCAGCTGGTTCATGAGTTATGCTCCAACACTGGCCACTGTTTTCCTTCGTTCTCCTTCTTCTGTTTCTCCAATAGTCTGAATCACCAAAGCGTGACCTTAGCCAAACAAGTTCAAGCGGCACTGTGGCAGTCTTGAGACCGCCTTGCTGCTCAGACTGCCATCTGTAGGGCACTGCGTCGTTATTCGCCAAATCGGTAATCAAAGGAAACGAACATTCGGAGTAGAAGCTGCCCTTTGCACTCAATAACACGGCTGCAGGAGACTTTAGCAAACAAACCCTGAATATTTGATGACTGTTTGCTAAAAAGTAACACCATAAGAGCAGTGCATATCATTAATAACCAAGTCTCACCGGACCGTAATGGCCTATGTCATGTATAAAACATGGTATAAATGGGCCTGCAGGCTGGGTTACTTTGCTAGGGCTGAACACTGTGGAGGTTGTGGGGGTTCTTGCTCTTAAGGTGGCTCTTTTAGAAGCTAACTGGAGCCCAGAACTCGGCGATTAACGCACAGGATAGCCCGGCCATTTCACTCATGTTTTATAAATACTAAAGAGCAATTCATGGCTGTTACCCCGGGAATGCTTCAACAGTGGGGTTATGGGATGGGGGTGATAATCTCTGATGTGCAAAACTGACTATCAGGAGACAAATTTACCAATGCAGTTTCAAAGCAGATGAGAAGCTGAAATGCATGATATGCTGCCATTTAATCTTCAGAAGAGACGTAGCACTGTTGGCTATATATGCTATATAAGTATTCACATGCTTTTGTTTTGGTTACTTAACACACTTCAAAGCACATAGCCACTTAGGTTAAGACCACTCACGAGAACTGCACAACACTTTGCAGGACTAAGTCACATACCAGCAACTAGGGGTCTTTAGTTAGGTATGAGAAGGCTGCATGCAAAAACCTACACCCCTCACTAAAAGAATAGCTGCATCCAGAAGGAAGTGTCGGACCACTGTGCTGTTCCGAAGGAGGATTTGTTAGGTTACCACGAACAATGGAGTTGGCATGGAGTTGTGGAGGTTCCTAATGGTGTCCTGTGATAATCCATACCATGCTGCTTGAATATCCCCACATGGTGCTGACCGGAGAGTGATGAGGACAGCGGAAACCATCAAAGGCAACAAGCTTCCAGACTTACAGGACATCTACCAGTCCCGCTGATCTATCCATCTATCTATCTATCTATCTATCTATCTATCTATCTATCTATCTATATCGGTCTATCTATCTATCTATCTATCTATCTATATCGGTCTATCTATCTATCTATCTATCTATCTATCCATCTATCTGTCTGTATCGGTCTATCTATCAATGTATCTATCTATCTGTCTGTCTGTCTATCAATCTATCTATTGATCTATCTATCTATCTATCTATCTATCTATCTATCTATCTATCTATCTATCTATCTATCTATCTGTATCGGTCTATCTATCTATCTATCTATCTATCTATCTATCTATCTATCTATATCGGTCTATCTATCAATGTATCTATCTATCTGTCTGTCTGTCTATCGATCTATCTATTGATCTGTCTGTCTATCTATCTATCTATCTATCTATCTATCTATCTGTCTGTCTGTCTGTCTGTCTGTCTATCGATCTGTCTATCTCTATCTATCTATCTATCTATCTATCTATCTATCTATCTATATCGGTCTATCTATCAATGTATCTATCTATCTGTCTGTCTGTCTATCGATCTATCTATTGATCTGTCTATCTATCTATCTATCTATCTATCTATCTATCTATCTGTCTGTCTGTCTGTCTGTCTATATCTATCTATCTATCTGTCTGTCTGTCTCTCTATCTGTCTCTGTCTGTCTGTCTCTCTGTCTGTCTCTATCTGTCTGTCTCTATCTGTCTATCTGTCTCTCTATCTGTCTCTGTCTCTATCTGTCTATCTATCTATCTATCTGTCTGTCTGTCTGTCTGTCTATCTGTCTGTCTATCTATCGATCTATGTATTGGTCTATCTATCTATCTATCTATCTATCTATCTATCTATCTATCTATCTATCTATCTATCTATCTATCTATCTATCTGTCTCTCTATCTGTCTCTGTCTCTATCTGTCTATCTATCTATCTGTCTGTCTGTCTGTCTGTCTGTCTATCTGTCTATCTATCTGTCTGTCTATCTATCGATCTATGTATTGGTCTATCTATCTATCTATCTATCTATCTATCTAGTTGTCTGTCTGTCTATCTAGCGATCTATCTATTGATCTATCTATCTATCTGTCTCTCTATCTCTCTATTTGTCTGTCTGTATCTCTCTATCTATCTTTCTATCTCTCTATCTATCTATTTTCCTATTTATCTTCCTTCCAGGGAGTAAGCTCCTCCCCCGCCATCCATATCCGGCAGGATTTGCGAGGGTCCAAATGCTTCAAGACCTGTTCCTGTGACGGGTCCTACGCCAGGGACTCTTTATGTCCAAGCCAAGAACTTTTATGAAACCCCTACAAATGTAGCTGCATATGAATACATTAATATTTAATTGGATTCTGTATGGACAGTTTCCACGGCAATAAATTACAATCTTAATTTTTTACAATACGCAGGCTGAACTGAACCTCTCTGTTTGTTTCTACATGATACGAGTCAGAGGCGATTACGACGGCGCTGGTTCTAAGGGTTAACACAGACATTCTGTTGAATGCTAATGAGTGGTGGAGGCACAGAGCGTAATGCATGGTCTGTTTCTGACCCAGCCTGCCGAGCTGTGGTTATAATCATGAATAAATTGCAGATCTTCCAAACAGCCCAGAGCATCCGCGGTGTCACGCTACCGGCACATCCCTCCAGAGACGCCACTGCTGTGGATTAATTCACCTAAACATCTCACATGTCACAGAGAATTTGCACGTCCCAGTTTCAAAACACCTCCATAATAAAGGCCGGGTCCGCACAAGTGTGCCACTCTCAGTTGTACCGCACTGCATCTTTAACCTTGAAGACGTAACATGTTTGACAATCATTGAAGGTAATTTGTGTTGTGAGTGAGATTGCATGTGACAGGGTCTTACTGTATGTCTGCTCTGACGCTGCTCTGTTGGTGTTGTGGCCCTGTCTGATGAGCAGTACACACCTACCAGAGCAGAGTGAATCAGGAAAGAGAGAGAGAGAGAGAGAGAGAGAGAGAGAGAGGTATAAATATTGTGACGGTTGACTTAGAGAGGTTGGGCGGTATGGTGAGCTGTGAAATGGACATGCTGGCGTCCTGTGCTGGGGCTGGGGGGTTGCACATGCGCTCCCTCACCTGATGGCTCCAGCTGGCACTAAGAGGGTACGACCCATGAATGCCCATCCGTTTTGCCTCTGGCAGGGTGGGTTTGCTAACGGAAGCACTGATACTGCACAGACACAGGGAAACGACTGGGTCCTGATATAAACACACAGCTGTTCCTTCTGCCTGCTCTAGTAGAATCGAGCACCACTGATTTATGATAACACCTAGGCACATTATGAATACAGTACACAATACAAACATCCACTCCCTGCTCAGCCCATCCATGTGCTAGTTTGTAGCCACCGTTATAAATGATGTTTATTCTGTATACATGTGACAGATCGTACTTTAACAGCCCCGGTCATTCATTTGCACTTGGGAGCCTAATTAGATTCACTTTAATGGTTTAATGGATGGTTTTATGTCACAGGCTTCAGAGGAAACTGAGGGTAAAGGTTTCACGTCAGGTGTGATAGCCAGAGTTGCTCGTTATAGTTACAGGATCAAAGACAGTAATCACATTACAGGTACATTACATAATCAGAAGTAATTACTGGCAAAATTACATTAAAGCCACATACAATCTATAGAATAATTTTGAGGGAATTTTTTAAATATTTGAATGATGCATTTCCCCCGATTTCCCCGAGCCAGGAATCTGTCTGCAGACTGCAAAACCGGGTAACGCCTAGCAGGATACCTCTACTGCTTTCAACTGCTCAGGTAGTTGAACCAATCCGACCAATCAGAACCAACTGGACTCATCGGGAGGAGGGGCTTAAAGACACAGGAGCTCTAATAGAGACGTCTGTTGGCAGATTGCAAGACAGGGCCATAATATGTAGCAAGATGCCACTGCTGCTTTCAATTGCTCTGGCAGTTGACCTATCAGAATGGAGTGGGCAAGCTGACCAATCAAACCAAACTGGCTCATCGGGAGGAGGGGCTTAAAGACACAGGAGCTCTAACAGAGACGTCTGTTGGCAGATTGCAAGACAGGGCCTTAATGTGTAGCAGGATGCCACTGCTGCTTCCAAATGCTTTGGCAGTTGACCTATCAGAATGGAGTGGGCAAGCTGACCAATCAAACCAAACTGGCTCATCGGGAGGAGGGGCTTAAAGACACAGGAGCTCTAACCGAGCTTTTAGACAATGGGCAAAAACAGATGTACAGTGTGGGAAAAGTCAAATCTTTGCTCTGTAAAAAGACTGACATATTTTTAAAAAATCGATATTAATATGTGTAGGATCCAGTAGGTAGTGATCTCACATCATTTAAAGTCGCTAGATATATCGCAAAGCTAACTGAAGAGAAGTTATGTCAAAATTTCTATAGTTGCTAACAGGAATTAACCGACAGGATGAAACTTGGTGGGTAGGTCTGACATTGTGAAACATGCTATCGCCTCGAGTTTCCCGCTCAGTTGTGCATGTGACGTAAGCCAGGGTGGGGTTTAACGCTGTACCTGACCAACCCAACAGCCATGACTGTGGACATTCAGTGAGCAGGGACGCTGGGACGTCTGGACGTTTGCAATTATGGCGTCCCGACTCCATACTAAGAAACACTACTTCTGTATGTGCAGCTCAATAAATATTACCCATATCAGTCTACATGTATCATCATTTATAGTTCCTGGTAACCATTATCTTCCTTCCCTACAGCACTACAGCCCCACACCTACGGGTACAACTATTCTTCTGATGATGAGTGTATAATAAATACATGCAGTGTTAGCTTAGTTAGCCAGTGTTTAGTAGATGAGCCAGTGAACTGTGAGGTAGTGTTCATGATTTTACAGTGAAGCAAGTCAACATTAAATTAGCTTACATAGAAACACATTAGTTTTGCTCTTCTTTGATGGATCTTAACACATCAAACTACATACCGCACACAGAGCATATTTTGATTCTCCCAGTCATGAACATGCCGTTTTGGTTTAGAGCCATAACATAACCAATGAGTCTTCACAGAATACAGTAAATCACAAATCCAATCTTTTGATGACCTTACAACGCACAGAGAAATACGCTCTAATGCTCAATTAGTAATCAGATCTATCCAGATAGTAATGCTGCTATTTGGATTTCCATGTAGCGAGTCCAAAACCAAAGGTTTATCCCCTGAATATTTGATGAAGACATCCATTAATTTGGTTGTTATCATGCTTTATGTATAGCTTGCTTTTTATAACCCGTTCCCAGCACGATCGTGCTTTACTGCATTTCCTCAGATTCCCTAAATCAAAAACTGCTCGGAGTAAAACACACTTAAAATGGGGGCATCTGCTATTCAGTTTATACATGTGCTGTATTGGTTGCACCTGGCAGGGAAGGAGTTCTCGTCTTTCAGTATTTGCTTTCTCTCAGTATTTTCTTCCACTCCCTCCAGAGAAATCTGTTGTTCTGTTGATCTGTAAATGTCCGGTAACACTTTACTGTAGGGTACGGTAACGAAGGCTACATGACACCTATATAAGCACTTCATGACAACTGACAACTTATTCCAAAAGGCGCCAGCTGTCATAAAGACTGCTTTTGTCAACTTTGATGTCAAATTGACATAACAACTATGTCAAGAGACAGAGAGTTTTGGTGACATTAGGTTGTGTCATGACATTTTGTGAGGTGAAATGACATAGCATGCTATGACAACTGACTGTCGCTTTTCTTGTGTGTTCGGTATGTCAGGGTGACACAGTGCTGATGATGTGACACATGATAAAATGAGGCAGTTGGTTAAACTGAACAAAAGTGCTTGTATTTTAAAAATGCTTGTATTTTATGGAAGGACATTTCTAGAGCCCAGAAGTGGAAGACCTAAGCCGGTGTGCTTGGAAGGTAAGATCTAGTTGAATCTTCTTCTTCCCTCAATAAGATCTCAACAGAGGAGTCACAGAGAAGTGCTGAAATGTGCATCCTGCACCACTGCTTTCTCTTTAATGCTTTAAGTTCTCTCTTTAAGTTCGCACATGATGGACTACAATTGTACAAAGACTTTTATAGACTTTACTTTCTGTGTAGTCTGTTTTCTTTGATGAACACCAGTCTTATTCACCCAGAATCAGTGCCCAAACTCACTACTGTGATTGTGTAGGCCTTGAAGTTTTCACTTTTGTTCAGTTAAACCAACTGCCTCGTTTTATCAAGCTGTGTCACGTCATGAGCACGGTGTCACCCTGACATAGCGAACACACACAAAAAGTGACAAAGTCAGTTGTCATAGCATGCTATGTCATTTCACCTCACAAAATGTCATGACACAGCCTAATGTCACCAAAACTCTCTGTCTCTTGACATAGTTGTTATGTCAATTTGACATCAAAGTTGACAAAAGCAGTCTTTGACAGCTGGCGCCTTTTGGAATAAGTGTTCATAAATGTTTATGTATGTTTATGTCAGTTGTCATGAAGTGCTTATGTAGGTGTCATGTGGCCTTCGTTACCGTACCCTACAGTAAAGTGTTACCAAATGTCCTATTTATTACGCATTAGCATTATCAGGAAGATAGCTGAAAGTTATATCAGGTATATATATATATATGTGTGTGTGTGTCAGGTATATATATACATGCAGGGTTACATATATATACATTTAAAGCAAGGTATTAAAATAAATAATAAAAAAAACACAACTCAGATTCTCATGTGACCAAGTTCGTCCTGGAAACACCACAACAGTCCACTTACTAATCTAAGACTGAAGTTAAAAGGTACACACCCCTACCACTGAAGAAAACCAGCCAACTGCAAGAAAGAGCCTCACTTCTAATCTACATATCTACACTGTACAGGCCTGAAGTACTGCAGTGACCAGCTACTGACTGCTAGGCTGGCTCCTAGAAGGTATGCCCATGCTGATGCCCATGCCAGACGGATTACAGGAGGCATGCATTCTCTGGAAAAGGGACACGTTGTTGTTAATGTTGTTGTTTATTAGTGTCCATCTGTCATGTCTGTAATTTTGACAAGTCTGCTAGGTAATATTGCTGGAGTGAAGTACTTTCAGTAACTTGCTGAACATGGAACTCCCATTGTAATAGCAGTCCTGCTCAAATCCACAGCTCAGTAATGTATGATGATTGACGAAACGACGCAAGGAAACGGACGATGCTGGAGTCGTTTCACGTTCACCAGGTTCTTGATCAAATTTTCTCATTCCAGTGGTGCAGCGGTTGCACGCGGTCAGCACCAAGATGGACGGTTTGTTGTCACACGTGTCCAGAATGCCTGGTGTCACTGCAAAATCTGCAGGCACTGTGTGGGAATATTCAAGCTGCATGGGATGGATCATCATTGGACACCATGTTGCGTTAGCTTGACGCCATACTGAGAGACTCTACTTCTGTATGTGTAGCTCAGTAAATATCGTCCATATCAGTCTAAATGTATCATCAGTTATTGATCCTGGTCACCTTTATCTTCCTTCCCAACACCACTGCAATCCCACACTTCCTATTCTACTGATGATGAGTGTAATTACGGATGCACCACAGTAATATCTCATATCTATCCTACCTATTCCTCAGTTTTTGACAATTCAGAACCGCCTGTTATGCTATATTGCGATAGCATGAGATTCCAGGTAGGAGATGTGCTGTAGTCATGTAGTCATGCGAGAGCACGCTCTGCAGGTTTGCTGTGTGCAACATGAACAGGCTGTATCTTGCTCCTCAGGCCCCGGGCCAGGCTGTTTGATGTGAGCCTGTAAAGTGGATTATCTGGTGGCAGGAGGGTGAATGGTAGAGCCGCTCCAGGCAGGCTTCTCACCACTCAGCAGCCGGCCATCAGGGAGCAGGCCACCCCAGAGGACAAGGCAGCCCACGCTGGGGTCCTGCGTTAATGCTCACTTTGTCACCCAAACAGGCCGGGAAGGATAATCAATACCCTTTGATAGCCACTATTAGGATTTTAACAAGCTTTTCCTCACGCTGCGCTGCTCCCAAGAAGGGAAGAGAAAAGAGCACCTGGCCGCATCTCTCGCCTCCTCTCTCCTTCACATCCTCCCTCTCGCTTCCCACTCTCTCGGCCCAGGCTGTGTTTTATGCTCTTTTAAAACCCCTCGCTGAGACAACCGCCAATGCCGAAATATTTATGCCAAAGCACTTTACCCACTTGCTTAGCCAATGTACCATGGCAATGTTCGTAAGGTGTTTATATTTTCCACAGTTTACTTTCACCCGACGGTTTTAATGGGGAAAGTGAGGCCCCTCCAAAGAGCACTTCTCTCCACTCAAGCCCTGTGTGGTACTTTCAGCTCCTTAACAACCGTGCATTGCAGCGGGTAATTTGCCGCTCTTCTAACTCAGACCAGAAGTCCTGAACACTCTTAGCCTAAGTGCAAATGTGCCATAACAATAATACTGTAATCTAGCTAAAGGCCTTGGACACCGTAGGATTACAGGACCTTGAGAAATAATTGTGTAGATCTTGTTCTTTCTTAGGGCTTCATAATACGGGCGTAGCTTGCAGTTATGCTGCTGGACATTAATGATGAATGTGAAAGCCAATAAATTATAATTGACATTTAGTTAAATAAGAAAGTTACTGAGCAGTGTGTAATAGTAATAAGGATATCGTCACTGCCCAGAGACAAAAACTAGCATCTCCAAAAAGGCAACTTTACAGAAGAGGCCAAAACCCTTATTTAACTTTAATGTAAGTCAATGGAACCGGACCAAACTGTCTAAGCAGTTTGAGACCATTTCTGTTGGTCCATTGATTATGAAATCTTCACACAGTGTAAACCGCAGCTGCTGTGACGGATGCTCCACATGTGTGGAAAGACCCAACAGCCATGATTCTGGATATTCAGCGAGCAGTGGTGTCCTCCATGAGTCCTCCTGTTTGTGCCAGCAGCTATGGACTACATGCACACAGACCGTTAGTACGACTGTCCTTAACACCACGTCAATGTCACCAAGGACTGCAATGGGGTCAAGCCAGACTGTCATGGAGTGACTCAGAATGGCAGCAGGTCATCTTCAGTGACGAGTCCCGCCTTTGTCTTAGAGGAGACGACCAACGAATCAGTGTGTGGAGGCACCGTGGTCAGCACCAAGGTTAGCGGTTTGTTGTCACATGTGTACGTCCAGAAGACCTGGTGTCACTCCACCTCCACCCCTACCGCACCATCTGCAGGAGCTGTGTGAGAGTATTCAAGCTGCATGGGATGGATTATCACAGGACACCATTAGGAACCTCTACAGCTCCATACCAAAACGTCTGGCATGCTGGGTTAGCAAACATGGCGGCCCGACGCCATACTGAGAGACAGACTTCTGTATGTGTAGCTCAATAAATATTGATCATATCAGTCTAAATGCATCATCAGTTATTGATCCTGGTCACCTTTATCTTCCTTCTCATCAGCACTGCACTCCCACACTTCCTTCTGGGTGCAGCTGTTTTTTAGATGAGTGTATAAGTGCGTTCTTTAAAACTTTAGCATTATAAGTTACTTAAACTTGAATAAGTGATTAAACGCAGCAGCAAAACAGCACCGCACCAACCTTCTACCTACTTCTCCAATCCCATCAGCTCAACCTGTGTAGCTAAAAATACTACATCCTTCACTGAACAATTACTTAACCTAATAATACGCATCAGCTTTCAACAAATCCCATCATTTTTAAAGTAACTGACAGCTCTAATAAAAGGCACGAGTGCTGAAACCTCTGCGCATTCAAGTTCACAGGTCTTCAAGAATTTGTGTCTCCCACTGATTCACTTGTGAAGTTGCGAGGAACACTGCTACCAAAGTTCTAGCACTCGTGGCAGAGATGTTTGCGGCTCCGCCGCTGCCAGCAGTAGGCGAGCGGCAACCTAAATCTAATTTACAACATCTGCGTTTGTAAGATCATTAAAATAATTGCTCCCTTTTCAGCTGTTTCCCGGCTGTTTCCTCTCAGTTTCCCCAAAAAAAACCAAACGTTCCCTTCGTCTTAAAAGCTCATCATCCGCTCCTTTTCCGCAAAATTACGCGTTCACTTAGAACACATAACGCTAATGACAATAATTAACTAAAAACGGTGTCCAAATAATTACAGGCAGGAACGGGACGACTCATTCGCAAGTGGATCAGTTCAGCTTTCATTTAGAGGCATGATCAAGGCGTATTGTGTTCCAGTACCAGCACACCTCAGCAGCTCCAGCATGGACCTTCCTGGAGGTCAAGCTTGATAGCTGTGAGGGCACTTCAGAAAGCGCACCACACTACAGGTAAACTTGTTGGCTTGTACTTGTAGTTCTTGTGAGATGCGGCGTTTTCGAGCGTCAGGTGTTTATTTTTTCTGAGCGCGCGAGTTGCATGCCACATTTCGTGACCTTGGCGGCTCTGTAGCAAGGTTGGGGTGGGGGGGTTGCTTAGTTGACGTCAGTCATTCCCTGCTGAGTGAACAGGACAGTGGCACGGCTGGCCAAGAGAACTTTGGAGTCCCGTAGCGGTGACCCAGGTGGGTTTAATCTCCCCCACACAGAGATTCAATAAGGCCTCATTACCGCACCACGGGTCTGGATTCATTTGAGAACGTCACAGTTAACAATGTTATAGAGTGGCTCGATGAAGAGGTAATGTAGCCTCAGCCATTCGCCCGCCCCGCCACCACTCCGAATAATTCCTCACCTTCGAAATTTTCCAATGTGTCTCCTACGCCCAGCATATTCTGTTCTGGCTCCGCTCGTCTTCCTGGGCGATTCGTTTTACCTAACGTTTTGACGGTCATGCCGTGGGCCTGTGTCCTTGCTGACCTGAAGTTTAACTTCTGATGTCCATCTTGCCTCGTATCGGGCCCGGCAGACGGGTCATCGCGCCGCTGTGTGCTGAAAGAGAGGAAGCAAAACAGACAGGCATTAATGGAATCTTCTCCCTCCTTCCATCTCCTCTCGCAAAAGTCTCCCGCTCCATCTTCCTCTCCCTCTGCCTCCTCCCAGATTTCAATCTTATCGTGCGGCAATAAAAACCTGGCGATGGCGGCTTTGGAGGAAAAGGCGGGGGGGTGGGGGTGGGTCCTGGGGGGGTGGGGGTGGGTCCTGGGGGGGTGGGGGGGGGGGGTCGGTGCTGGGCTGGGATTTTATGGAGTTTACTGTAATGCACTGCGGGTGAAATTATTCTGAGCCAAGTTTAATTATTTCCTCCTATCAATAGAGCTGGCCTACGTAACATCCTTGTTTATCTGATTAGAGAAATATTAAATTCTGTTGAGCCCCGGCAAATTGACTTTAGTGGCAAGGTCTTGACAAGAAGCAGACACGGAGCTTCATGCATCAGTAGGAGCGTAACTGCATTACACATGCACACTGCTTCCTTTAGCGAGGAGCGGGCTGCTCGCAATAAAGACTAACAGATGAGACGGGCGGAAGACGTGCAGGTAGGCACTCCTTAATTGCAGCCATCTTGCAGGCGGATTTCTGGGCGTAATCCCTCAGCCCCTGGAACAACGGTGCAGGCGAAGGAGATATGACGGCAGGAACAAAGAGGAGGACGAGGGAACGCAAGGATTAGGACAATCATACGGCATGGCTGAGGCACCCTGCTCGAACCGGTCACCTGTGCTTAAGGGAACAGGTGTTTTCCGTCCCACTTGAGCGCTCCTGATTAAACATCACCATGCTCGCGTTCACCTTGTCCAAGGAGAGATCCGAGCCAGCATCCGAGAGACGACGGGTAATTAATCATAAAACTCTGAAAGCATCGTCTCTGCCGGTGGAACCCCCTCTCTTCCCCGGTCCCCTCTTTTCGCCTCCCTCTGCTCTCCGCTGGTTTGCATTACAGGTCAGACGAGTGAGCTCAGCAGACTCAGAGAGCATGAGAGGTGCATTAGCATCAACGTAAAGCAATCCAAATTGCTTCAGCATGCTTCTCCTGCAACACGCATTATCAGTATCCAGTATAATGGGGGTGTCGACACTACTCCATTATCCCCAAGACAGAAAGATCACAGTAAAAAGCAGGCACTATGGTGTCTA
>JAMWET010003627.1:30000-45000 GCA_024036415.1 Prochilodus magdalenae | reverse complement strand
GAGAAGCTCTGTGTATGTGTTTGCAGGTTTGTTTTTGTGCATTGCCAGGACCTCGAAGGAGGAGGCTCACAGAAAAGCAGGGTTACTCTACAAGCCGTGCACCAAACTGATTCTGAATTACAACAGGGCCCCCCAACACCCCACCCCCCAATAATACATTTGGTAGATTTCCTATTTTGAGACTCCACATAAGCACCATAGGCAAAACAATAAGTCACCTTGTGTGTTTAAGGTGGTAGTAACTTCAGGCTCCTGCAGATGGCGCTGTAAGAGGATGATGGGGTATAAATACATTTGGCTGCAGGATCGTGGCGGGATTCATAGATTGAGTAGAGGTGATACAGTGAGACAGTGGTTGCATTTGAGTATGCCAAGGACCAGAGTGTGATGGAAGTAGCTGAATCTGCAGGTGGATGGAAGCGTACAGTCATCAAATGATCAGCATAGAGATCATTTGTGTTCTAGTTGTGGTTGGTGTGGCACAACATATAACACCACTACCTGCCAGTGGGCTACCATCCCCATGTGGGAGACAGGGGTTCTATTCCCAGTCTGATTGACAACACTGTGCTACACAAAAAGAGCCCTTGGGCAAGACTCCTAACACTTTATTTGTCTACCAGTAATATAAAGAGCCATGTACGTTGCTCTGGAATAAATGCCGTCAATACACTTCTACAGTTTAGTTATGGCACTAGATGCCAGAATTGCTTTTTGAAATTGTAATTTGTAGACATTTAGTTGTTTCGCTCTCATAACGGATAATGCAGACCACAGAAATCCACTTGTTCTACATAGTAGCTTAAACAACAACACCTTCATCAGCAAAGGAATTCAAAAGAACAGTTAATATGTGTAAACATGCTGGTTTGGTTGAACAGAGCTTAAATTCGGTCCAGGCATCACCTCACTTCATACCGCGACAAACAGCAGCCCCCTCTATGTGGTCACCAGGCTTAAAACGGCAAAGATGTCCCAGAAAGAAATCACATATGAGAGCACTGTGCAAAAGCTAGGACATTCGTACAGTGTGGCAACACAACGCCTTAGAGCTATCATCTCAAATACGGAAGTACAGTGATGCTATTCATGTGCCACTACTCCCAAAATTCCCTCAGACCTGTTTGTTGTGGTGAGTACTTGCAGTGGATGACGAGGGGAACACCTGCACTGGTGCTATCGTAGTCCATACAGCCCAACTCTGACACTGAGGTGAAGTTTACTTCAGCCATGGATCAAGGGCCACATTCTGTGGACTAGACACAATCATGGCTTCAGCTGGAGCCCACCAGACACTTTTAGAGAGATCCTCCATCCATCTATCTATTTATCCATCCATCTATCTATCTATCTATCTATCTATCTATTTATCCATCCATCTATCAATCTATTTATCCTTCCACCTATCCACCTATCTATCTATCTATCCACCTATCTATCTATCTATCTATCTATTTATCCATCCATCTATCTATCCATCCATCCATCCATCCATCCATCCATCCATCCATCCATCTATAGACCCAACCAATGAAATCCCCCTGGTTGCCTGGCCGGGGAATTGAACCCAGGCCTTTCTTGCTGTGAGGCGTCAATGCTCCGAATAAAAGAATGAAAAGAATAAGAGCAAATAAGTGTTTATTGATAAAGTGGTGGTGATTAATAAAACATTCCTTGTAACTATTTGCTAGACCTTTAGCATCTACATGACTCATACAGGCTGTATTTGAACATGAGTCTAGCATTGCTTCTTCTATAGCGACTTCGTCTGTGTAAGCAGCTGAGCTTCAGCCTGGTTCTCCATACACCATTGCCTCTTACTGGACCTATTCCGAACTTCAGTAACGGACGCACGTAGATCCCCCTGGTTGCCTGGCCGGGGGAATTTCAGAACCCAAGCTTTACTTGCTGTGAGGCGTAATGCTCCGAATATTATTTTAGAATGGGTAATACAGTATACAGAGAGACAGTCTACAGTCTGTAACTGTAGAAAGTGGTGGTGATTAATAAAACATTCCTTGTAACTATTTGCTAGACCTTTAGCCATTTAAGGTGGAACAAAAACTATTCAGACAAGAAGCTTTTTAAGGCGGAAGACAGACAGACCGACAGACAGACAGACAGACAGACAGATAGACAGATAGATAGATAGATAGATAGATAGATAGATAGATGGATGGATGGATGGATGGATGGATGGATGGATGGACGGACGGACGGACGGACGGACGGACGGACGGACGGACGGACGGACGGACGGACGGACGGACGGACGGACAGACAGACAGACAGACAGATTGGTAGATAGATAGATAGACAGACAGACAGATAGACAGACAGATAGATTGGTAGATAGATAGATAGATAGATAGATAGATAGATAGATAGATAGATAGATAGACAGACAGACAGACAGACAGACAGACAGACAGACAGATAGATAGATAGATAGATAGATAGATAGATAGATAGATAGATAGATAGATAGATAGATAGATAGATAGACAGACGGATAGACAGATAGACAGACAGACAGACAGATAGATAGATAGTTAGATAGATAGATAGATAGATAGATAGATAGATAGATAGATAGATAGACAGATAGACAGACAGACAGATAGACAGATAGATAGATAGATAGATAGATAGATAGATAGACAGACAGACAGACAGACAGACAGACAGACAGATAGATTGGTAGATAGATAGATAGATAGATAGATAGATAGACAGACAGACAGACAGACAGACAGACAGACAGACAGACAGACAGATAGATAGATAGATAGATAGATAGATAGACAGATAGACAGACAGACAGACAGATAGATAGACAGACAGACAAGCATTCGAAGCCTGTAAAACACGGTCCAGGCCAGTCCAAGTACTTACATGTCTATATGATACAGATGGTACATACATATGACCTTGACATGCTATGAAAAACTGAGAGCATGAGAGCATGTGTGTTGGTGTGGAGGATGGCTCCAAAGTCCACCCCCCCACCCACCCCCCCACAAAAAAAGCTTCACCTCGGCCAAAGAGCACAGCTCAGGAATGCTCAGGATACCGTCTCCCACCCCTCTTTCCTGCAGTGCAATCAGAATCCTTTAAAAGCAGCCCATCACATATTTACAGGGGTGGAAGGAGATACCTCACCTGGAGGCCGCTCTGCAGCAGGCAGGAGATAAATATTAATTGCAGGTGATTCATCGCCTGCAGCCAGTAGAGGCCCGCAGCGCTGCTCCAGCTGTTGGCTGGGGAGGCAGGGGAGGCCCTGGTCCACTTCCAGACCTGGGAGCCACAGGCTGGCCTGGGCAGAGAAAGCCACACATGCGGGTGGCAGCCAGAGCCACCAGACTGTGTAAGCCATGCTGAGGAGGCAATGAGGCACAGCACTCTGCTCCACATGTGGAGGCGGTTGGACAGCAGAGGCTGGGACTGCATCCACTCTGGATCAGGGAACTGGCGGCTGCACCGCAACCTTTCATAATATTCAAACATCTGGAATTTTCCGTCATGAAGTTAGGCTCCTTTCCGTAGACCAAAGTCCTGTCGTCTGCCCTTCTGAGCAATGTAGCAGCACTGGAACCTTCAGGAGTCCACAGCTATTGGCGCCGCTTTGCTATGCATTGGATTGAAGTGTGATTCCATCAGTCATTAGATCGATAGCTCTGCTGATTGTGACCTCAGTTACACAGTTTTACAATTACAGCCTGCGGTCCGTTAACTTTGTTACCCCTTTGACGCTGTCCTTCAAATGACCAGGACCCCCACAGAGCAGGTATGATGTGGGGGGGTGGATCATTCTCAGCACTGCAGTGACACTGACGTGGTGGTGGTGTGGTAGTGTGTGTGGTGCTGGTGTGAGTGGATCAGACACAGCAGTGCTGTTTAAACACTGTGTCCACTCACTGTCCACTCTATTAGACACTCCTACCTTGTAGATGGACAGTCAGAGACGGTAGCTCATCTGCTGCTGCTGTACAGTGCACTGTTGGTCATCCGCTAGTCCTTCATCAGTGGTCACAGTTGCTTTGGTGGGCGGACGATTCTCAGTCCAGCAGTGACAATATGGTGTCCAGCGGCACTGGCGTGTCTGATCCACTCACACCAGCACCACACACACTAACACACTATCATCACATCAGTGCAGTGCTGAGAATGATCCACTCCCGTGGTGGTCCTGTGGGGGTCCTGACCATTGAAGAACAGGGTAATACAGTATGCAGAGAGACAGATGGACTACAGTCTGGACCTGTAGAACTACAAAGTGTAGCTGCTGAGTCTACAGTGTGTAGCGGTGAGGTGCCTGAACGTAACTGCTGCACCATTTAAGGTGGAGCGGGTAAATTCAAGCAAGAAACTGGAGCACATGAATGTGACTGCTGCACCATTTAAGGTGGCGCGGGTAAATTCAAGCAAGAAACTGGAGCACATGAATGTGACTGCTGCACCATTTAAGGTGGAACTGGTAAATTCAAGCAAGAAACTGAAGCACATGAATGTGACTGCTGCACCATTTAAGGTGGAACGGGTAAATTCAAGCAAGAAACTGGAGCACATGAATGTGACTGCTGCACCATTTAAGGTGGAACGGGTAAATTCAAGCAAGAAACTGGAGCACATGAATGTGACTGCTGCACCATTTAAGGTGGAACGGGTAAATTCAAGCAAGAAACTGGAGCACATGAATGTGACTGCTGCACCATTTAAGGTGGAACGGGTAAATTCAAGCAAGAAACTGGAGCACGTGAATGTGACTGCTGCACCATTTAAGGTGGAACGGGTAAATTCAAGCAAGAAACTGGAGCACGTGAATGTGACTGCTGCACCATTTAAGGTGGAACGGGTAAATTCAAGCAAGAAACTGGAGCACGTGAATGTGACTGCTGCACCATTTAAGGTGGAACGGGTAAATTCAAGCAAGAAACTGGAGCACGTGAATGTGACTGCTGCACCATTTAAGGTGGAACGGGTAAATTTAAGCAAGAAACTGGAGCACATGAATGTGACTGCTGCACCATTTAAGGTGGAACGGGTAAATTCAAGCAAGAAACTGAAGCACATGAATGTGACTGCTGCACCATTTAAGGTGGAACGGGTAAATTCAAGCAAGAAACTGAAGCACATGAATGTGACTGCTGCACCATTTAAGGTGGAACGGGTAAATTTAAGCAAGAAACTGAAGCACATGAATGTGACTGCTGCACCATTTAAGGTGGAACGGGTACATTTAAGCAAGAAACTGAAGCACATGAATGTGACTGCTGCACCATTTAAGGTGGAACGGGTAAATTCAAGCAAGAAACTGGAGCACATGAATGTGACTGCTGCACCATTTAAGGTGGAACGGGTAAATTCAAGCAAGAAACTGAAGCACATGAATGTGACTGCTGCACCATTTAAGGTGGAACAGGGAAATTTAAGCAAGAAACTGAAGCACATAAATGTGACTGCTGCACCATTTAAGGTGGAACGGAAACAATTCAGGCAAGATGGAAGGTCTCATGTTCAGTGAACGTAATTTAGGTATCGTGCCACTCAAGTCCGAAATGCATTTTGAACTCTGAACCCGTTGTGCAGAATAACCTAGAGTAGGGTAAACAAGGAGGGCTAAATGCCATATCGCCAAAGCTCCTCGCTGGAATTCCATTTCAAAATCTTCTAACTATAATCTTTGCTGCAAGGAGCAGCGATGTGAACTAATGGATGTGACTCTACCCTGCCGGTCGCGATATGTGCTGGATCCGTGGCAAAAGATGTAGCCAGGTGTTGTGCCCACAGCTGCTCATCTGGCGTGGGCTCAAGACTTAATGTAGCTGGTCCGATTCCACCATGCTGAAGGAACCAGGTGGATTAGGCAGGCTCTGAGGGAAAGGAAGACCACGGTCCAGCATGGTAGACTAATGAGATGGAAAAGAACATGCCAGAGTACCAAAGTCACAGTGAACCTGACAACGACTATTTGCAGAGTGAAAGTGTTAGTTACTAATGAAGAAACTGATACAGACACCAGTGCAGCCCTGTAGGTCTTCCTCCAAAGACCAGACTCGGCACCTTGATTTAATGTATACCAAGTCTGTAACGAGTCAAGACAGTTATCTGCAATACATACTCCGGAACAAACTGGCTGCCATGCCGCTATTCTAATACACTCTGATTCCAATGGACTTCTCAAATTCGGAGAATATCTCCTCACAGGCCGCTGGCTGTCCGTTCTGCATGCGTGCTGGATAAAATCTGGTGTGGGTACACAGCCCTGACACTAGGGTTGCCACCTTTCAGAAATGAGAAAATAAAGGACGGGGGTGGGTGTTGCGTGGGCAGTGAGGGGGGCATGGTCATGTTTGAGCGCCATGTATTCGAAATCACATCCCGTATTTGAGCTGATTCTGGAGGGCGGGGTTGTTTGGGGGAGAGTGTGATCAATCATGTGTGACACACTTGTGTATCAGACATTTACGGAAATACGGAACAAATTTACAGACATTTACAGAATACGCAAGACATGTACGGACATTTACGGAATACGGAACAAATTTACGAACATTTACGGAATACGGAACAAATTTACGGACATTTACAGAAATACGGAACAAATTTACGGACATTTACAGAATACGGAACAAATTTACGGACATTTACAGAATACGCAAGAAATTTACGGACATTTACGGAATACAGAACAAATTTACGGACATTTATGGAATACGGAATAAATTTACGGACATTTACAGAATACGCAAGAAATTTACGGACATTTACGGAATACGGAACAAATTTACGGACATTTACGGAATACGGAACAAATTTACGGACATTTACAGAATACGCAAGAAATTTATGGACATTTTACGGAATACAGAACAAATTTACGGACATTTATGGAATACGGAATAAATTTACGGACAATTATGGAAATACCGAACAAATTTACAGACATTTACAGAATACGCAAGAAATTTACGGACATTTACGGAATACGGAACAAATTTACGGACATTTACGGAATACAGAACAAATTTACGGACATTTATGGAAATATGGAGCAAATTTACGGACATTTACGGAATATAGAACAAATTTACAGACATTTACGGAATACAGAACAAATTTACGGACATTTACGGAAATACGGAAACAAATTTACAAACATTTACGGAAATGCGGAACAAATCAGAACAACATTTAATAGGCAAATAAAGGACGATTCCGTATTTTACGGGACGTGTGGCAACCCTACCTGACACTGTATCTGAGAATGAGCACAGTGGCTTGGACTGGGCCACATAACATTATCCCAGTCTATCAGTGATAAGGTACTCATGCGATGCACAGGACAGAGGGAAGTGTAGTGTGCTGAACCATATATGCACTATATATGCACTGACAAGAAGGAGAGAGGGCTGAGAAACAGATAAAGGCCAGAAGGTCTAAAAATCTGAACAAACACGGAGAAAGAAGTTCTCAGATTGTCTTAGGCAAGGGCGTCTTAACAGTGGAGAAGCCTCCAGGAGTTAACAAAATTGTATTTGGCTTTCTATTCACATTTTCCAGTCTGAGGTTCCTGAATGTAACAGCTACACCGCTTTAGGTGGAACGGGGTACATTCGAACATGAAGCTGAAAGACCTCAAGGTAATCTAACTGCTGCACCATTTAAGATGGAACGGGAAAATTGGAACAAAAATTTAGAACAAAAAAAAGGCTGAGATGCCCGTATGTAACTGCTGTACCATTTAAGGTGGAATGCAAAATAAAAACAGGCAGTGGAATGTAAAATCTGCACCACTTAGGGTGGAATGGGTACATTCAGGGAAGGAGCTCAAGCAAATGAATGTGACTGCTGCACCATTTAAGGTGGAATCGAAAAAATCTGACAAGAAGCTCGGGCGCCTATATGTAACTGCCACACCATCTAAGGTGGAATAGGAAAATTCCAACAACAAGCTGAGGAGCCTGAAAGCAACTGTTGTATCATTTAAGGCGGAATGGGAAGGTTCCAAAAAGAGGTTGAAGAGCCTGACTGTCACTGTTGTACCAGTTAAGGTGGAACGCGAAATAAATCAGGCAAAAAGTTAAGGCCCCGGAACTTAACTGCTACAACACTTAAGGTGGAATGAGAATATATAGGCAAGAAGCTCAAGCACATCAATGTAAGTGCTCTGCCATTTAAGGTGGATTGGGAAAATTCCAACAGGTGCCTGAATGTTACTGCTGCACTTTTTTACACAGGTGTGTAACATTGACTTAACTTTGCTGTTTCACAAAACCAAAAGGCCAGTACAGTTTGTTAACTTGCTAATGTTTGTGACAGAAACTGGCTAGCATGGTAACTATAGCAACAGTCTGCTAACCCATTTACATTTAGCTGATGCTCTTATCCAGAGCAACTTACAAGGTTAACCATATTACAGGTGGGCCAATGTAGTGTTAGGAGTCCTGCCCAAGGACTCTCATTGGTGTAGCACAGCCTAGTCACCCAGACCGGGAATCGGACCCCAATCTCCCACAATCATCCCACTTCCTGATGGGCAGTGGTGTTATCCACTGCGCCACACTAACCCACATTCCAGCCAACAATAGTCAAGGTATCTGTACTGTTTGCTGTAGTATTAAAATGCTAGCAGGGGCTTTATGGCCATGAAGATCTAGAAATACAAGTTTGCTAGCCCAGTGTCGTTCACCTTGTCAATGCCCCCCAATAATCTGGGGGGCCGGGGTTCCTAAAGAAACGTCCCGAGACGTTGTTTTATAATAGTTTTGGGAAGAGAAGAATTTGCAGACCCCTGTATGTTTCTGTACTGTCCAATCACTTCACCTCAAACCAATCTGAGCGACTTTGTGGACATATAACGTACTGACTGCTGGACTGAGAAGATTTGTTGTAATGCTCCTTTAACTGGTAACCTCTCCCACAAAACCTGCAGCCGAGACTCTTATAAGTGACCCCGAAACACTTTCCATTCCCTTTCACACCTTCCTCTCCCTTGCAGTGCCCTCCTGCCTCCCACCAGGCTGAAAGGGAGAGCGAGGGAGAGAGAGCGAGGAAGAGAGAGAGCGCAGGAGAGAGGGTAAATGTAATACAGCATCTTACATTATCTGAAAAAAGGGCCCGGTCATGAATAATTGAGTGGATCGCTTTCGACTAGGCCGGAGTGAGAGTGCTCTCCTCGTCTTGTTCCTCTCCTCACAGTCTGCAGGCTAATTCACTGGGGAGAGTAATTTATGGACAATTGAAGCTGCAGAAACATCTCTTGGAAGGCAACTGGGGGATCCATAGCAACAATTCTTCTGGGGCATATTAATCCCCTGTTTTATGTAGTGCTAAGTGTACAATAGTAATCAGCACTGGAGCACAGACTGCTGATCATTAAGGGAAAAAGCTATATAAAGAATTCATAATGGGATTAGCCTGCAGCGAGCTGAGAGAGAGCGAGAGTGCGAGAGCAAGAGAGAGAGAGCGCGAGCGAGAGAGAATGAGGGACCAAATTAAATCACCCATCAAATTGCACCAAGGAATTTTAATTTACAGGTTAATGCTGGATTGTGTAACTAATCACAGCTAACATTTTCAATGAACCAATGAAAAAATGTGCCATTTTTACCAGCTCGCTCGGCAAAGCCGCACGTTCTAATTAGCGAAACCGCTCGTTTTTTTTTTTTTTCTCAGCCTGCCCTTTTAGAGGGCTATCGAATGTTCTTCTTCACATCGTTTTATATCTCAAAAGTGTGGAAATAAACTTCAGCGTTTTAAAACCACTGGCGAATGTGTTGACAGAACACGATGCGGAGGAAAAAAAAAAAACGGCAATATGTCACGAAGTTCTCTGAATAATTATCTAAAAATACCTAAATCTTCCAGGAACCTTCCAGAAGGCTGAACATGCTGCCCGGTTTAGGATGTATGAGAAGTGTAAGAATAATTCAGAGCCTGAGATGTAAACAAAGCCTTTGGGAGTTGTCAGTGTAGAGAAACTTATCAGCCCAGAATCTCTATGATGGTGGGGATGAGAACCAGGGGTTACAACACAAGTGCAGCTACTGTATATACAGCCATCTATAGCTGCACCCAGAAGGAATCGACCTCCAGGAGTGAAACTTCTTGGGTAGGTCTGACATCATGGTTGGTGTAGCTCAGCAGGTGACACCACTACCCTCCAAGAAGCCACCACATGTGGGAGACTGGGGTTCCAGTCCCGGTCTGGGTGACTACGCTGTGCTACACTAGTAAGAGTCCTTGGGCAAGACTCCTAACACTACACTGGCCCACCTGTAATATGATTAACCCCGTAAGTCGCTCTGGATAAGAGCGTCAGCTAAACGCCATAAATGTAAATTATGAGACATAAGAATGATTCTGATTTGGCGCTGGGCCGTGCATGTGATGTAAGCAAGGAGGTGCCTTATTGCTGTACCTAACTGACCCAACAGCCACGATAGCAGACGTCCAGCGAGCAGTGATGCCTTTCATGAGTCCTATTAGTGTCAGCACCATTGTCAGACAGCCGCATGACGCAGGACTACATGCACATAGACCATTACGACGACTGAGCTTAACACCACATCACCGTCACCAAAGACTGCTATGGTGTATCCCAGACTGTCATGGAGTGTCTCAGAATGGCAGTGGGTCATCTTCAGTGATGAGTCTCGCTTTAGTCTTGGTGGAGACGCCCAACGAATCCGTGTGTGGAGGCACCGTGGTCAGCACCAAGATGAACGGTTTGTTGTCGCATGTCCAGAAGGCCTGGTGTCACTCCACCTCCACCCCTACCGCACCATCTGCAGGAACTGTGTGAGGATGTTCAAGCTGCATGGGATGGATTATCACAGAACACCATTAGGAACACATACAAATCCACAATGACCAGTGAAGCCCACTTTGCTCAGCACCGCTCAATAATTAATTGGCGATAACGAAAAAACAAAAACCATACGTCTGACCAAAAAGCTGCATGGAAGCCCACCATGGAAGCCCACCATTCCTGATCATGCACAATCAGGGTCAATAATAAATAATAACACAGAGGATGAGATCATCCAAACGCCAAGGTTAATACGGGTTCCACACGCAGAGCTATTCGCAGGGGTTACATCACTATCACTGCACCCCCAATCAGCTTAATTACCCCCCAGCCCCCCAACATCTCCCCAGGCGTGATCAGTTGAGGGGGCTTTGGCAGTTGTGGCTGGATAAAGAGGGCGAAAGCTGAATGAAAGAATGGCTCCGAACGCAAAAACACTGCACCCTTCAGCAGCTCTGCAATAACTTTAGTCAAGCATTTCCAATTATGATTATATTTTCAGGCCTCCCTCGGCCCGGGGAGCTCTTTATCACTGCAGCAGGCCTGGAATTACTTTATTGCGGCTCCACCTCGTTAGGCTGAGTGCTCCTAATGAAGCAGCCCTGTGATCAGACAGAAATCATGCTGGAGGAAGCCTGCATCATTAGGCCGGCCTTTAATTACAGTGATATATGGGCGGCCGCCGCAGCGCTGCCTTCCCCTTCCATCGTCCGACCCCAGAACAGCAGTGCGGCAGCGCGGCAGCCCCGCTCAGAGCCGAGGAGAATGAATAATCAGCCAACGAGAGGGCAAAACCAGGGCTGCTGGGGTAAAAGTTGCCATGGGATCTATTCGTTTAAGGGAAACTTCAGAGGATGAAATCGTTCAGAGCCAGTGTCTTCAGTGCAAACGGGTGCGAATGTGCTGAAATGGTTCTGTTCAAGATGACATGCTTATCGAAATCGAAAAAAAGCCCACAATGGATGTTTCCCTACTGTGTTAATTGGTTTTGCTTTGAGGGGCCATCATTTTCTTTCAGGACCATTAACTATAAGGCTCGTGAGCTGAAGATTAGTTCTCGCTGAGCAAGTTTGCTGTGTTGCCATTAAATTCAATTTAACAGGGCATCTTCTTTTGCTAATTGCAGCACATTCTCTTTACCCATCCACCTCCCACCCACCCACCCACACCCCCACCATCCATGTTAGCATTCCTGGAAAACAGTCCGGTTTTTGGGGAAAGGCTCGGGTGGTTGGGTGAACCCAAGCACTCCTGCGCTTTGATATGCAAAAGAAACATTTGCAAGTAGGCAGGTATGGCTCATTATTAAATCACAGAAATGGGATGCGGGATTGGGACGGCTTTGCCTTAATGACATGGTAAAAGGCTCCTGTGGAAAAATACCCCCCTCCGCATTTCAGCGCAACCCTCCCGAGAAGTGTAGCAGCACTCCCCAAGCACCTGAACTCCCGATGAAATATTCAGCAGCATGGGAGTGGTTTTCCAAGTTTATTATTTAGGCCGGTGGGGTCTAATTGCTTTAATGCAATGGATAGCCGGGATGTGGAGTTTAGAGCGGCGCGACCCTGCCCTGTCAGGAAGGTACGAGAGAGCCACTTTCAGGCTACTGTACCTGCACGGAGCATTAAGAGATGGCCCCGTACCCGTTCCGTCCCAGCCTGGCCAGACCCACACATTAAAGGTAGACTTTAATTACTTTTTAATTTGTGAGGAGGCCTCTTAGGCTCCTGCATTTTTAACGCTGGGCTCTCTACCTCAGGCCTCAAGCCTCCACCACACAGAAACAGGGCTTACAGAGTTTTACTGTGGTCTTTGATCAAGGGCATGCACAGGACACATCTCACAATACAAGTAAGGTGTCCAGAATGGGGGAAATAAAAGAAAGCCTAAAGGTCATAGTCGCTAATCCAGTTACCAAAGACAGGACCTGTTCAAAAGTTTGGGATCACCTCATGTGTCAATCATTATTTCAATTACCTGAAATACACTCGTCATCTCAGGAAGCCAGGAGGCAACCGGCAGGAATGAAACTTGGTTGGTCTGACACCATGACACATGGGAAAGCCTGGGTGGGCCTTATCGCCGTGCCTGACTGACTATATAAGGTCGACCTGTTGTACGTGCGTTCCATTCGGACTGGTGCTGTTGTGTTGGTAGGATCCTTTATAAGTGAAGTATGCCTCAGAGAAGAGTCCGAAAGCAGTTTGATCAGTTGGAGAAGTTGGAGAGGGGTCACACTGTAAGGCTCCAGGAAGCGGGACGGTCTTATCGACATATTGTGCAACACAGTGAGAGACGCTACTTCTGTAAGTCTGTAGGTGTAGCTCAATAAATATTCCCCACCTCATCATTTATTGTTCCTGGCAACCTTTATCTTCCTTCCCAACAGCTCTGCAAACCGATAATCCCCTCTGGGTGCAGCTATTCTTTCGACGATGGTGGTAAATTAATAATTGCGATCAGGATTTCCAACAAATGTACCAAGTTCAAGGGGCAACATGTAAGATCATACAATCTGGTGAATTCATACTCCAAACAATAGGGGCCAAGATGTCATGTTGTGGTGTCCATCCTTTTAATAAGAGACACAGTTTGTCCCTCTCAGTGTGCATGTTGACAGCCTACAGCTACAGAAACGTGCTATGCTACAGATTTAGTGCTGTTTGATACAAAAGGAAAACACACGGTTCTCTGTGTATCCTCTCAGATTTCAGAGGTCAGTGATTCTCTGAGTAGAGTTTGGAGCCATTTTAGACATTTCTACACATATACACACACCCTGGAGGGGGTGGTGTGTGAGCACACTTGCCCGAGGTGGTCAGCAGCCTTATCCATGGTGCCCAGGGAGCAGTTGGGGGCTAGGTGCCTCGCTCAAGGGCACTTCAGAGCACTTCAGTCGTACTGTTGGTTCAAGGTATTGAACCACCGACCCTCTGGTCACAGGGTTGGTTCCCTAACCTCCAGAGAACACTTAAGTCCCAGAAAGTCCCATGGTTCACACCCCCCCATATGTATCTATGTATGATCTATCTATCTATCTATCTATGTATAAATATATATATATATATATATATATATATAAATTTCGTTAAATATATCATATAGGGGACAAACACAGTGATATTTGAGAAGTGAAATGAAGTTTATATGATTTACAGAAAGTGTGCAATAATTGGTTAAACAAAAGTAGGCAGGTGCATAAATTTGGGCACTGTTGTCATTTTATTGATTTCAAAACCTTTAGAACTAATTACTGGAACTCAAATTTGGTTTGGTAAGTTCAGTGACCCTTGACCTCCATACACAGGTGACTCCAATTATGAGAAAGGGTATTTAAGGGGGGCAATTGTAAGTTTTTCTCCTCTTTGCATCTTCTCTGAAGAGTCGCAGCATGGGAGTCTCAAACAACTTTCAAATGACCTGAAAACAAAGGTTGTTTTTTTTTTTGGTGCCCAAATTTATGCACCTGCCTAATTTTGCTTAACCAATTATTGCACACTTTCTGTAAATCATATAAACTTCATTTCACTTCTCAAATATCACTGTGTTTGTCCCCTATATGATATATTTAACAGAATTTTTTTATCCAAACAATCAATACTTTATAAGAGAAATCAGGAAAATTAACAACGCTGCCCAAACTTTCGCACCCCTCTGTAAATACAGGCAAATGTAGTGTTGGGCAAGACTCCTAACACTACATTGGCCTACCTGTAATATGGATAATCTTAGAAGTCGCATGGGATAAGTATAGATAGATAGATAGATAGATAGATACTTTATTGATCCCGAAGGAAATTTAGCAGCCAGTAGCGGTTTCACAAAAAACGAACAGCACAGATACACATAATAATACAAAAAAATATAAAAATAAAACAGTGTTGTGCAGTATGAGAAACCTAAAAGGGATGTTCAGTAACGGCAGCAGTATTACTAACTATTAAGGTATAGGCTATAGAACTATACATACAGCGAGTCACTATCTATGGATATGTAAATATAAATATATAAATATATCTCACTTGGTAAGGAGGCAAGAAATATATATATACATATATATTACAGGTAGGCCAATGTAGTGTTAGGAGTCTTGCCCAAGGACTCTAATTACTTAGCACAGCACATAGTAACCCAGACCAGAAACTGAACCCCCATCTTTTACGTGGAGTGGTGGGAGCTCCCTGGCG
>JAMWET010003627.1:0-25000 GCA_024036415.1 Prochilodus magdalenae | reverse complement strand
CAGACTGTTGTATGGCTGTTAAGGCATACTGGATGAGCATGCTCTGTGCTGGAGGCATATAGCATGTCTGAACAAAAAGCAGCCTATATGATGCGGTTTTACATTTTACCACATCCTTAAACCACAGGGTTAGGTTTCAGACATCAGACACAACAGCTTCGGGTCTCAGGGTGAATAATCTAGGAGGCTAGGAGGCCTCGGGCTAGCCTAAATAACCTCATAACCTCAGACAGTGACGCTTGTGTGACATTCGCAAACCGTGTTTTTCAGTACTAGATTAATACACGTCATGCAGCCCAAATAAAGATGACAACAACTAACTACCTATCTATCTATCTATCTATCTATCTATCTATCTATCTATCTATCTATCTATCTATCTATCTAACGAGCTGGCTAAGTAAATAACAGTAAATATTAAATAAATATTTATGTAGATCATTTGGGCCATTTCTGTTGGTCCATTAAGTTTTACACAGTGTTAACAGCAGCTGCTGTGTTTAAATAATGCATATAGGTAAAAAGTGATATACGGTACATGGCGATATGGGGTTTCCTATATATGCATTTTTCACATTTAGCTTCAACTGATTAGTTCCTGCCTCCGCTTCAGTGTGAGTAAACGTCTCAAAATGAATAGATGAAAAGAAATGCTATTGTTATTGTTTATTATTTTAGTATATCATTGTTGTTTATGTTTTTATTGTTAATGCTATGCATGAGAAGGACCCTTAATGGGAATTAACAATAATAAATAATGGTAAATAAATAGTACAACAAAGAAAAAGTAAAAAAATTAAATTAAATTAAATTAAATTAAATATATATTTTTTTTTTTCCCACCTTCTCTGGTTAACTTTTTCTTTTTTTCTTTGTTGTACCATTTATTTACCATTATATATATATATATATATATATATATATATATATATATATATATATATATATATATATATATATATATATATATATATATATATATATATACACATATATAAAAGGTCACCTGGTTGATTCATTTAGGGTGATTATTTTCTGCCCCGTTTTCCGAATAACCTGATTCACCTGGTTAAACATGCAGGCAAGTGATAGTCTATTGATATATAGCCAGTACTGTACATACTGTACATAAGTCAACTATTGGACAATCAAGTGACAGAGTCAACGTAACTTCAGTCAAGTAATCTGCTCAGGTCAGCTATACTGAGCTAAGTATTTTAACTCAACTCACATTCAGTTCCAACAAATATGCTAGATCCTCTCCAATTTGAAAAGAAGAACCGGTATCTTATCATGACAACTCTATTCTGTTCAAAGAGAATCAAATTATTGTCAGTCAACTCTGATATCGTCGCTGTCCAATGAAAAACATGTATCTCCATTTTTGTCCGATTTTACTTTTATGCATCATTTGACCACAGCTGCTGCCGTTTACGCTGTGTGAGAATCTCATGATAAATGGACCCACAGAAACAGCCCAAAAGTGTTTGGAAAGACGTCTGGTTCCATTGACTTCCATTCAAATTAAATGAGGTTTTTGGCCTCTCCTGTAAAGTTCCCATTTTGGAGATGTTTTTCTTTGGACAGCGACGATATGATCAGGTTATATAATAAACCTGATGTTCAAAATAAGTCATCTTTAAAGAACAGTGCCCTGCCGGTGCTTCGTGCCATTTATTGGCACCTCCTCCTCCCCCCAGCGCACATCCCAGGCTCTACCTTGATCAGTGTGCGCTGATAAATGACACCAAACAGGTGAAAGAGAAATATGACAGCAAAGGCCCAGGCCTGCTCATCAGGCCAGCCGGGCCCCTGCACAAAGGCCCCGGGCTACTCAGTAAGAAATGAGAAACGGGCTCTCTTTTTTCCGCCACTGATGTTTATTGATTGGCGAGTTCATAGAGTCTCTTAATGTTCCGCTTTCATGTCCTGGCTTTGTTGCCTGGGTGCTGAACAGAATATTGCAAATTGATCTGTCTCCCTGGTGCCTTTTGTTCGTCGGGGAGTGAACCACTATCATGTTAGTCTTGATACCAGCATGTCCTGACAATCTTCACTTTGCGCGACGCATCGTCTCGCAGGCTGTGTCTTTGTTGGACAGAGGGGAAAAAGGCACTAGCTAAATGCTAGTCAGCCAGGTGATTAATGTCCTACACGGTCCAGGGGCTCTGCTGATGAGCTGGCCGTTTGATGATCTGTGGACACTTTTGATGACCTGACCGGCACACGCGGCTGGAGACTGACAGCGAGCTGAGTTCTTGTCAAACATGTAAACACGAGACGTCCTGTGTGTCCCTAAACCATGGTAGAAGTCGAGCTAGACTCGTGCCTTAAGGAAAGTGAGGGAAAGTTATCAGCACTGGGGACTTCTATTCTGCATAAAGTGGGAGAAGTTTGGAAGTACAGATGGAAAACTGAAAATTAGCTCTCCATGCTAGCCTGTTTGGGCCTCAATTCTCTCAAGAAAATCAGCGAGGCAGCCTTCCGTCCCAGCCATAATTACCCACAAAACATTCTCCTACCTAACGTGGGATTACTGTAATTAAGATGGGACGCTCGGACGGCCCTAAGCCTCAGCTCCTTTGTCACGCTGCGAAGACGGCTGAAAGATGGCGCTCGGCGAGGGCCCGCCATCATCCCAATTCCTTCCGCTGAGCGATTATGCGGCCATGCTAATTGCTAGCAGAGGGATCTTTAATAAATATTTCACTCAGCGTAGCATCATTACCGCCTAATGCTGCTATTAATCTCTACCGGTAATTTCTATTCAGAAGGAAATGCTCTTTTGTGAGGAAACCGACGTTGCCCGAGAACCAGAGGAGCGGGGCACGAGTTACTTAGCCGTAAAATTACATTTAGTTGTTAACACTGTCTCCCCTCATAGGCTACCATTTCACAGTGAGTGACCCTATCTGAGAGGAAACCACGCAGCGTCTCTAATTAATGTCCCCATTAAAAATAGGCCTTCCCGAAATGTTTGGAAATGGGAGAGAGAGAAAGCCTTTACTGATAATCCAATAACCCAGTATCTTTCCCGTTGTCTTACAGTTGTGGCTCTTTTCGGAGTCGCGCCGTGCAAACGAGCGTGTCACAGACACACCACCGCCAAAGGATGGTGAGGCGCTACCATGTGCATTTCATACGCTGTGTAAACGATCGGCTTTCTCAGTCCTAGGGTTAAAAAGGCCATTAAAGAGGCATGAAAATGGCAATACGCTAAGCCCAACATGAAAGGGAAAGCATTACTGGCTTGGCGGATATCACCTCCTCTGCATCTCAGATTCCTGTGGTGTTGATGGTCCTCCCACTGCCTATAAGGATAGCTTGTTCAATCACATTTGCACAGCTTTACTGCTCCTCTGCTGATATACTGTACAATCTACAGCATGGGAGACAACAGTACGGCAACAGTGACTGAAGAAAATGCAGCCTTGTATGTTATAGGAACAATCAACGCCGCACCTGAGGGATCATCTGCCTTTCATATTTGTTCATCAGCAATAGAATGCTATAGGGATTCTTCTCAGAGCTGGTACAAGTGGTTTTCTATAGGTTTTGAGGTTTAGGAATTTATATTTCTATTTATAAGAGAGGTGCTATTCTATAGGGGTTTACACACATCTATATTTACTGTCAAAGGAATAGTTGCACAAATAGCTTCACCCATGAGGAATCAACCGGCAGGAATGGAACTTGGTGTGGGGGTTTGACATGGTGAGACATGCAAATGATTCAAGCTTCATGCTCGGCTGTGCATGTGGCCTAAGCAAGGACAGGTCTTATCGCTGCGCCTAACTGACCCAACAGCCACGATGGTGGACATTCAGCGAGCAGTGATGCTTTCCTTGAGTCATCCTGTTGGGGCCAGCACCATTGGCAGACGGCTGCACCACACAGGACATGCACACAGACCATTACAACGACTATCCTTAACACCACGTCACCGTCCCAAAGACTGCAATGGTGTCGAGCCAGACTGTCATGGAGTGACTCAGAATGGCAGCGGGTCATCTTCAGTGACAAGTCCAACTTGGTGGAGACGACCAACGAATCCGTGTGTGGAGGCACCATGGTCAGCCCCAAGATGAGCGGTTTGCTGTCACACGTCCAGAAGGCCCGGTGGGACTCCATCTCCACCCCTACCGCACCATCTGCAGTAACTGTGTGAGAACATTCAAGCTGCATGGGATGGATTTTCACAGGGCACCATTAGGATGCCGAGACGTCTGGAGGTTGGGTTAGCAAACATGGCGGCCCGACACCATACTGAGAGACAGACTTCTGTATGTGTAGCTCAATAAATATTGATCATATCAGTCTAAATGTATCATCAGTTATTGATCCTGGTCACCTTTATCTTCCTTCCCAATAGCACTGCACTTCCACACTTCCGTCTGGGTGAACTATTCCTTGGGCAGTGTAAATATCCAAAGAAACGAAAGTAATATTGAAATAATAAAGCACAGAAAGATGCAAGGAAACAATTAAGCTTCAACATGTAGCCTTCTGCCATGTTAGATGAGTGACTGATTATAGCCAAGGCATCCTCCGTACTGATTAGCACTAGTGATGGCTCGTTTTGTGGGTGTCCTGCAGACAGCTAGATGGGTTTTGCAACTCCAAGGCATTCCTCAAAGATATGAAGTGCATTGCGCAAGCTTGAGGAGTGTCTGGTTGTTCATTTTTACAGACTAAAGTTTAAGCAAACTTTATACTGAGAGTTTGAAGGCTGTGGGGTTGTGTGTGCTCTATGTCTACTAAGGTGCGCTGTGTATTTAATATAGAACCCAATCATACAGGATGCGAGTTGTTACAGTCCAAAGCTGGCCTAGCTTGCCCTGTAAAGTTGAAAAGTGCTTAAACTAAGCCTCAGAAGCTAAGAAACTCGTGTCCCAAAACACAGAGAAATGGCCATAAAACGAGTAGGAAAATACCCAATTTCACCAGTCGGTTTCAAGGAGAAACAGAATTACTCCTCAGCCGTCCACTCATCATACCACCACGCACGGTGCACCAGCGGCAGCAGCACCATCATAAGCCTTACACAACAAAAGCCCCACTCTCTCACTCTTCTCTATACCATTCCAGGCGAGCCAAGGTGGAACATTTCTCCGAGAACGAAGTTGTGTACTCCCAATTACCTGTCAGGGGTGACAGATAGTCTCAATAATATATTCACATTACGGCTGTGGATCAATTTTTAATCAAGCCCAGAACTATAGAGGAAGTGAGCTAAAATGACCCGCGAGGAGCAGCTCTAATTCTCCACCAATCAAATTACTG
The DNA here is from genome assembly GCA_024036415.1 of Prochilodus magdalenae. NCBI lineage: Eukaryota > Metazoa > Chordata > Actinopteri > Characiformes > Prochilodontidae > Prochilodus > Prochilodus magdalenae. The sequence goes on along the minus strand of JAMWET010003627.1, from coordinate 19,717 downwards.
CCTCTCACAATAAGACATAATCATGCCCGCCAGTGGAGCCTGGGCTTAATGGCTGGAGTCGGAGCGTCATGTGCAAAAAAAAAAAAAAAAAAAAGGGGGGGGTGGAACAGGTCAAAGGTCACAGGAAAGTCGACCTCACGGAGACATTAAGGTCCAATGATGAAGTGATTTGTTATTTTATGTAAAGTCTGTTTTGGTTCATCATCGGCACGTTGGGGGAATGGCCTTCCAATAAGGCTGCTATATTCTCTTTATCATCGCGGGGCAATTTGCAGTGAAAGCGCTTCCATTTGTAATAAACTAGTGCTTTGGTAAGTAACGCCTTTAGAGGATAAGCACTTCCTCAGTGGCTAAGAAAGGGGAAAAAAAGACGCATTTGTAAAATGAATATGCGTAAAGGTAATTGCACACAACAAAAATAAAATTACCAATAAAGCCGCCCCTGCCCCGCATTAAACCCACAGGCCTTGAAGTTCTCCGCCGTTTAATGGATTTCACATAACTACACAACCTCAAATGAGTCCCTTCCCCAGCGTGAGCTCACATTACACCAAGCTGGGCACTGGTTTATCACAAACAAACTCATTTAGGGATCAGAGGAGCGGGCTCCCAACGTTCAGGAGAAGAAATGAGCATTTGCATTAGAGTCGCATTAACGCCAGCAATGTTCTTAATTGGAAACACAGCACACAAACGGCTCTGGGTTACGTACCTGGCTTTGTGTAAGGCACGACTGAAGCCTGCATTCCAATGAATGTGACTAAAGCACCCCCCCCGCCATCGCCCCTCTTATTTCTTGCGAGTTTGATCTGATTATTTTGCTGCCTCCTAAAAGGCCTGCCGATAGAATCATGTGCCCCCTTTTAGACTGATGGTGGAGATCCTGACAGTCTGGCATTTGACGGGGGTTTGCCCCTGTGCCTCATTATTAAGGCGCGCCATAACATAGACCTGAACTGAGCTGCATTCTTTTCAAATGGTGGGTAAAGTCTGAATAACTTGCTTTAGGCAAAACACTGGAAGGCCCCGCAGACCTGGCCCCTGAAATCATTTCGAAGGTTCACTGGGGCATGACTTGGCTATTAAAACGAGGCTAGAATCTTTTCAATATTTGGTTATAACTCATATTGGTGCTGTGCGCTTCACTCGACAAGCCCTTTAAACATAATGTGGTTAAGCGATATGGGGGGTCTCGGAGATTATATGTTATTTAGGCATCAGTGGCATCTCGGGACGCTAAAGGCGTAGAGGCCATTGGTTTCAGAACGAGATTTTAGCCGCGCGTCTATTGCTGAGGATATATCTGAACGAGAGAACGAGAGTGGGGGTGGGGTTTGAATGCAAATTGTTTACACCCTCTCTGTGTGATGGTGTGGAGATTCAGAGGCATTGCTTTGTATACGGTTTTTATGGCCGTAAAGTCGCTCATATCGCATGTGTGGTGGGCTCTTCTTGAGACTTGAGTAGGGCTTTAGGAACAGGTATAGGAAACTGACATCTGCAATAAATAGCAGCTCACCATGGCCTGTCGAATAGTAACGTAGCTGCATCCCATTAGAGAATGTGTGGCGGAGTGTGGATGCGCTGTTGGGAAAGTGCGAAGATATAATCGTGATCTGCAGAGGAGCATCCTAACGATGATATATCTTTATGACTGATAATGTGCAATATTTATTTGGAGCTACACATACAGGAGCTCTCTCACGTTGGTGTCAGGGCGCTGTCCATTGTTTGGCTACGGGCACTTGCATGGAGCTGTAGAGCGTTTCGGCTAATGGTGTTCCGCTTGGATAATCGATCCTCATGGGCAGTCGCTTAAACATCCTCACATCTAGATTTCAGGCTGTTTGCCGGAGATGGTGGACGGTAGGTGGTGGTAGGTGGATGTGACATGCTCTAGTACGGCTTCGGGTTGTCCTTGGTGCTGACGCTTGCGCGTGCTTTCCCATGACACGGTACGGTGCATACGTTGTGGTCCGTCTAACACCATAGACGAAAGTCGGATGATACTCGTCACTGAAGAATGACCGCGCCTGCCATTGGGCTGAGTCACTTGACCATGACATCTGCACACACCACTGCAGTCTGTGGCGATGTCAGTGCTTATGGTGTTGATACGGCCAGTCTTGCGGCAAGGTCGTGCTGCATTGATGCAGTCTGTCTGTAAGAATGAGCTTATTGGAGGTGCTATCACTGGTCTCTTCTTGGCTTGTGGGCGTTCACATCTCGCGCAGATTCCGCTTACTCCAGCATCCTCCTGCTATTCAATTGACGGTAGCTACCCAGAGAAGGCCTTTCTTGGAACTAGGGTTGCCACCTTTTAGAAATGAAAATATAATAAGCTTGGGGGGGGATACAAATTACTTAACTTTTTAGCTATGTTATAATTATGTAACAAATTTACAGACATTTTTATCATAAATAACGTCTAACAAATTTACAGAGCATTTTACAGGAACATAGTCGCAGAAGGCAGAATTTACGGAAATACGGAAGCAAATTTACGAGCATGTTACGAATAACGGAAACACGAATTTTACGACATTCTGGAAGGCAGAAAATACTGGACGGAAAGCTTCACGAAGTCATTTAGCAGTAACTATAGACGAACGAATTTTACGGACATTTTCACGGAAATACCGGAAGAATTTACGAGCAAATACGGGAGTGCAATATTGAACGTGACGATTTTACCTGTGAAATAGCGGAACTTAACTCGTGGTCGCTGTATGGTTATAATACTGGTATACCGGCAAGTCATTTAAACTCCTGGCGCAAATATAAATGGTGCCTTGCGTATTCAGGCGTGCCGCAAAGCGCTACCACGCAAGTTTCATTCCTGTTGGGTTGATGCCTTCTGGGTGTAACTCCTTCGCATTTTGTAATACGGTTTCAGTTCAGGTTTATTTTGTCATTTGCACATACATGTCAGGGGACATTCTTATGACACTCTGAAATGCTTGTGGTTGAGGCTCAGGTTGATACTCTAGCTCGATGCAGGAGCCACAGTATATGTCCATATCTTAACATTAAAATAGAAGAGATATAAACTTAATAGTCACTAACATAACAGGAGATATACAGAAGACAAGGAGGGTCTGTAGAATTCTCTGAACATGTTACCATTTATTAGACTTAGTGTTATGAAGTCTGAGTATAGAGGCGATGGCATTATAATATAATAATTATGTATTGGGGGTATCTGGTCATGGAGACTAAAGTTTTTTTTATGTTCTTCGCTGTGGGTTTGAAAGTGACTTCAGTGATGTTAGTTCCATAGCGGTGAAGAGGTAATCATACAGATATTAATATTTAATACGTCTCCCAGAGGGGCAGTGTGTATTTGGTGTGTGCATTTTGCATGTGTTGGTGGTATGTGTAGTCGGGTGTTGGTGTGTGTTGTGGGTATTGTGGTGTTTGTGTGTTATTGGTGAGGTTGGGTGGTGATTGGTGGTGTTGGTGGTGTTGTGGTGGTGTTTTGTAGTCTTTGCGTGGTGGTTGGTCGGGTATTGCCTCGGTGCACATTGTGTGGTATTGGGTGGGTGTTATGGTTGGTACATATGGTGTATTGGTTATGTTGGGGGGTCGTTTGGTAGTGTTGTGTGGTGGTTGAGTTAAGTGTTGGTGGTATTTGGGGGTGTTGGATGGTGTTGCGTGGTATTGTCTGGTGTTGGTAAAGTGTTTGCTGAGTGATTGGTTATGTGTTTGGTGGTCTGTGTGGTATGTGCTCGGATGTTGTGTGTATGTTTGGTGTGGTATTTGGTGAGTGTTGGTGCTTTGGGTTGGTAGTTTCGTTGGTGTGTTGGTGTATTGCTGGTGTTTGGTAGTTGTTGTGTGGTATTGGTAAGTGTGGTGGTGTTGTGGTCGGATTGCTGGTCGGGGGTGGGGTGTATTAGTATCAGGTGTTTGTGTTGTGTTGGTAGCTGTTTTGGTGGTCGTTTGTAGTGGTCATATGCTGGTGTTGGTATAGTGATTGGGTGTTCATTCGGTAGTTGTTTTTTGTGTAGTGTTGGTGGTCTATGGTGGTCGTTGGGTGGTATTGGTGGTGATATGGGGTGGTTGGTGGTATTGCTGTGTTGGTTCAGGTTGGTTTGGTGGTATTGGTAGTGTCTGGTGTATTATGGTTAGTGTTGATTGTTGGTGTTGGGTAGTGTTGGTGGTTTTAGGTCTTTTGCTGTGTTCTGGAGGGTGGTGTTGTGGGTGATTTGTAGTCGTTGGTGGTATTATTTGGTAGTACTTGTGGATCGAGCAGATGTAGTGAAGCGCATGTAGTACAAAACCTGGAGAACTCATGCCTCTTTCTAAGGAGTGTAACTGACAATCATCACAGGAACCAGATTTTGTATTGTATAGGGATGTTAGAGAATGCCTGACTGGGAAGAAGAAACTGATTCCGTCTATGCTGAACTCTAAAAGTACATCATAGGCTACTAATGCTATTTATCAGAGAACTCTACAGGAGGGAGAACCCTGAGGGCTGAGTAGGCTAAGTAAAGAGGTGGCTAGCCGGAACGTAGGAGACAAGAGTGAGCTGTGGATGCCTGTGTTGTCGCGGTAGCGCTGGGGTCAAACTCGAGGCGTGCTCCTCGCAGATCTAATTGACGGTGCGAGGAGGGCAGGTCGAGCTCTACTGCCCGCCAGTACCTCTGATGTTTTTTTCGAATGTTAAGCGACTTCCGCCACTGCCGCGGTACTCTTACCCACTATCCACCCTCATCATAAGCTCTGCTCGTTATGTATTATATGGGAATTATACATGAGAATTTTTAGTTTTTGATTATATCTTGTATAATTTTGTATTTTTTCTCCTCCATCTCGCGCGTCTTTTCCATTTGGGCTTTGTTATTTTTCCTTCCTTCTTTATTTTTCCCTCTCATTCTTTTTTTTTTCCTACGTAAGGCGAAGGATGATAAACATTCGCAGAAGTCTGGTGCATCCGCACTCTATGTGAGTCTCCATTAAGCTAAATGAAGCGACAGATAAAGAAAAAACGGAGCATTTTTTTTTATTATATGGGACTGACTTGATCTATCGTAGATTCTAACGATGCTTAAAATAGTAAAATTGCTTATTAACTTTAGATTTGATATATTTCGTACTGTAGTTGGTGAGGTTGATTAGACTGATAGTTCTTGCTGAGAGAAATAAGACTGGACACCCACATTAGCTCCCAGTCAAAACAGAGTCCCCTGTGACTGGATAATGTAGCCTACTACCGTAGTAGTACCTCGCAGGCGCAAGCGGCACCAGCAACAGCTGTGATTGGATCTTGGCCTGGAACATGGTGCTAAGTTCCTAGGATGTAGAACATCTAGTGTTTCAGTTACAACTTATGCTGCAAATTATAGGTCAGTTGGGCCTTTAGATTTGGTGAATGGCTTAATCTGGCAACATCACGCAGCAGGTAGAGTTTTCCTGATAGACCGGGATTGTTAAGGCCACAATGCTGGTAGACCGGCCGTATGACGCGTACTCCTTTGCTCATACTCCTCGCAGATTCACCTACTTCGCTTCACACTTATGGTCTTTGGCAACGACCCTACATGGCATCACTCCATTTTTCAGCCATCATTATGTAACATCTTGCTCTGGAGCCATTTTCCACAACGAGACACTTGCCCTGCACTGTAGTGCATCTCTCATCCCAATCTATGGGTCTCGTCACATTCACATCACTACAGGGTATTGATATAAGAGTAAATTGCTTCATCGATCTTGTGCGAGCGGCGCATCTGCAAGGAGCCTGGTGAGTTACTATTCCACTCTATACACGCACAATGACTTACGCTTTTCTTAGATTTACTGGATATTTAGTAAACCCTATACATAAATATATGTCAATAAATATTACTAGGCCAAATAAAATTAATCCAAATTACTGCATTACATTAATGTTCATGTGGCATCAGCATAAATGAGCATGGGATTTGTGTAAGTGCATGTCGCTTAATAGTAAAAATCATAGGGCCAATAAAAGAGTAAAACTTAGTGTTTTATTGGTATTGGAGTATACTTGTTATGTATTTAATTATTTATTTAGCATCGACACATTTGAATGATCTAGTCTTAGTTCCCACTTTAAATACACTTTGCTGCTACATTTTCCATTTCCTGCTGCTCTTTCTCTCTATATTTTCTAAATATATTTTTTTATATATATTTTATTTATTTAAGTACTGCCGTTTGGGTGTAACTGGGTCCTTGAGTACTACAATTTCGTTCCACCCCATGTACCACATGTAATGCGAATGACAATAAAGTCTCGCTTTGAGTCAAAATGATCGTTGCAATTTTTCAACTCGTTTTTGTTTTTTTTTTTGGGGTTTTTTTTGTTTTTTGGGGGGGTGGGTTGTTTTATTTTTTTTGTTTTTTTTTTTTTTTTTTTTTTTGGGGTGTTTTTTTGTTTTTTTTGGGGTGGTGGTTCTGCTACTGCACTGAGTCGACGATTTCATGCATGAAGCAGATTGTTTTCAGAGGTGGGCTAAAAGTTTATTATCATTTTGTGGAAAGATACAAAATAGAAAAGCATCTTTAGAAGCTTATATACAGAGATCACACAATGATATCTGCTTACATGAAGCGTCAAGGACATGCCTGAGCTGAAATTCTGGCGCTACTGTAATTTATCGAATTTGTTCGTATTATCGGCCGACCCTTCATATTGCTGTCGCTGTAGCATAGCGTGATCTGTCCGACCCGTTTTGAGATCCTTGTCGAGCTGGAGGGCTGTATGTGGCTGGTGGTTGCATATGGTTGGGCTGTTCAGTGGACGTCGGACTGGGTCGGCTGGCTGAGACCCTTGTATGTCTAGTTCAGGTGGTAATTTAATTGCCATCAGGCATGGAGCTCAGCATCGTCAGCGAATGAGGGGAGAGTGGGCAGTGGAAGTGTTACCTATATTTCCGCAGCTTTACACACGCTGCCCTTCATTCCCCCCAGCCGGCGCCACACGAGCCTCGGGGTTGTCCTGCGTTATTTACAGCACCGCACACGCACACTCATGTCCTAGGCTGGACCTCTACTGGCCAATGAGCTACCTTGCCGCTGTGGACGCACTTCAGTCTGTTTAAAGAGAACAGATCCAGCCAAACGCATGCTAGCATGAGCAATTAGTGCATGCTAGACGACGGGCAATTAGCAATGAAGCCACTTGCATATGTTAACGAAGTTAGCACATCGCTAAAAAATAACGTATCATATGACCGCGTGATGGTTGGATCTATTTCCTTTCATAGGTAGCCCCACTTCTTCGCTTCATTTTACCCCAGACACGAGCTACTATATATTGTAGCATCATGTGTTGCATTCTGCTAAATTCTATCAGCATTCCAGTGTGTTAATGATCGGTGTCCACTCACCCGTCTGGTAATGAGTGAAATGAGTTTTTAACAGCTGAAATACTCCACAGATACAGGAATTCCCAGTATTTGAAATACAGTTTCACTCCGGTAAGTGGTTTTGCCCAGAGTAGCAGTCCCTATCACCTAGGCTACATCACTTGAAAAGGCCCTTTCAAGCTTTCCATGACTTGTACGCAATATTAAGGGACCTATTCTCTTTTAAAGAGGGAACTCTGACCATGGTCTGGCCTTTTCTCCGACATGTAATGCTAGCACCGGGGTATGTTTTTCATACCGTTGCGTGTGTAGTGTTAGAGCTGTGTTAGGTGAGTGGCGTTTACTTGTTACAAGACAACAGTCTCGGCAGCTTCAAACTCCACAACGTTTGGCGATCACTGCAATTGGTTTTGCCATATTTTCTCATGCATGCTCACTTGTTGCGCGCGTCTGGGACAGGCAGCGACCTATGCGAGCTGGGTGCCGGGTAGGAGCAGATGTCTGGAGGCTCACACAGGTTGAGACAGGGAGGTCAATACTGCACTTGGCAGCCGTACCCTCCGTCGCAACCAAACGAGCGTCTTAAATACAGTTAAGGGCTAGTGCTTTTATCAAGACTCTCATAGGGCTTGTGATTTAAAAAGGAGACTCAATAGAAGCTCGGAATTTTTTCTGTGGGATGTTATAAAGCGTAGGGGCCTACTTTGTGGCCTGAGGAACTATTTATTTACCTGGGCAGAAAGTGTTTCGTTTTGCTCAGTATGAGCGACTAATATTTATATATAGGCACAATGATCTAGAAAGCTGTGTTAATGGCAGGTAATCGCATTTGTAGAACATTTATCGTTATGATGATTCATAAATCGCATAACTATGACTTACATACTAGATCATGTATTTGACTGCGCATCTCGCTAGTTCGCGTGGTTCAGATCTTTGTCTGGGATTTATTACCTCAGGCGCTGGCTGTAAGAAAAACGCTATGGAAGGGTTCTTGAAGGACTCCACCCACATCCATAGCTTGTCACTGTCTGTTCTCAACGATGTCCGAGTGGGGGAAGGAGTGTTTCCGGAAGTATAAAGTCCAGAAGCGGGTGGCATCCGCCTCCGGAGATAGTTTTCTTCCCCAGAGTGCCATTCAGGCTACTGAGCAGCCAGTAGTGTCTGGTGCTAAGCCGGTATTAGTTGGGACCCTGTTTCAGCACATCGTCACCCAAAAACCAGCTTATACGATGATCTCCATGACAAATCAATCACTCTGGCTCTTTGGATCATTAGCATATTTTTACTCACACATATAGACTACGACTGGCTTACTGTTTATCTGCGCTTATCCCGACACTGTATATTCTTAGTGTAATGTACATGATAGCATCATATTATTCATATGTCCCTGATATACCCTGCATCCTGCTGCATGCTAGCTGGCTCTATGGGGTCCATATACGAATCACTAGTGCATGACCATACTTCAACCTGGACATCTCTTACCGCTCTGGTATAGTAGTGTTCAGTTAAAGGCTGGTAACTGTAAAAATGGGCCCCTTTATCCTTTTCATATTCGGCTGCTTATGATATGCATGGGCTTTCTCCCAGAGTTCTTTGGCCGCAAAATATGAATTGGACATCACATTATTATTATTATTTTCCTTCACTACTGGTGTCCGTGACACCGTCATAAACTCATAGAAGGATGCTTTCATAGCTGGTCTGACGTAAAAAAGATTCGAGTGCATTTTTGAGGGTATAGCTAGGCACGAACATATTAATATCATCTATGATATATTATGTATGATGATATCATGCTTTAGTTATGTAAGCCAATGGTTCAGCTTGCGATTACAAATTAAGGTAGCGAGTCCTAAATTTTTGCCCTATCATATATCTTGGCAGGATGTGCGATGTTATTGGCCATCATGATGGCATTATCTCGAGTTTGGCCAGCCGGCGGGTGAGATTGTTCACTACAGCTGCATGTGGCCGTGGCTGTCAGTTGTTTCTTCTTCAAGAACTACTGTAGAGATCATAGTTTTATCCATTGTCCTTAGAGCTCAAAACATCTGCTACTGTTTATATTAATATGGTCCTAAGATCATTTACTTATGATGCAGTACATGAAAGCTTTGGATGAACAGCAGACTGACTAGCTCCGATCACCTCCCATCAGGGCACATGACTCTGTACAGATGACACACTGGCATTATTAATATAGTTATTATTATATTTTATCGCTTGCATGTGCACGGTGACCATCATGTCATTACGCAGTAGGATGTTCAATGTTGACAGTAAGTCATTTATACATGTCTGAGAGTAAGTATAATTTAAATAAATATCTCAGGAAATGTCAATACAGGTCAGTGTAAAGTGGACCAGGCCGTATTCAGCTGTCGTATCTGCTGTATTGTAGTAGCGTGGATTCAGCGCAGAGTACTTTGCGCCCGTTCTGAAGAACTGTTCATGTGGCCTAGTGGCTGGCAGTGTCGCCTCAAAACCTGATTTACTGCAGGGATTATGGTGAGGAGTTTTAGCGAACTTGACTCAGGAAGGCCCAGACTTACATTTATGCATTTAAGGCTGGCGGTCATATGCCAAAGATGCTACTACGGGGTGTAATTCATATTAATTCATGGTAGGCCTGGTACAGTGCTGTTAGGGATTCTTGGGGCCCAAGGCTACTCTTATTGAGTATGCAGCAGGCCTAGTCACCCAGACCAGGAATCGGGGAAGGGGGGGAGAGGAGAGGAGAAACCCCGCAGTCCTCCCATCATGACATGGTTACTCATGGACAAAGCGGTGTTATCCTTTGGGGCACTACCAATCTAGTACTGCTGTACAATTATAATATATAAAATTGATTAATTAATTATTAACGTGTTTTGCAGCTGTTACATATCAGCATTGTTGCCTAAATATACTCCTTATTAAGTCAATATTGTAAAAATTATCACGTATACAAAGCTCGTGACTTTTATCGGGCAGGTGCCTCCAGCTGGGCTGTGGGATCTTAATGATGGCTAGACATGCGAACAGGAGCTTTTGTGTGAATGCAGCAACACTGACGCTCGCTAATCAACCTCCCTTATAGCACACTACTCATACAATGACAGCAGATCAGGGGCATCTGACCCCTGCTCAAGCTCGAGGCTATTGCATCCCCATTGATCTACCCGTGTGATGCTGGCATTGTAAGAGAATATACAAGGGTATAAGCACAGATGGCTTTTGATTTGCAATACTCCATGCTTTTCTCATCGCCGCTTGAAGGAATGCTTAATGGCCCTGCTCACACCTATAGGGCTAGCTTTTATATAGGGACAGGTCAAAAAGAGACAGAGTAGAGAGTAGAGAGAGAGGGTGAGAGAGAGAGAGAGAAAAAGAGAAGAGTTAGAGATGAGGAAGAGAGGTTAGAGAAAGAGAGAGGAGGAGGAGTAGCGAGTAGAGAGAGAGAGAGAGAAGAAGAGAGAGAGAGAGGGGAGATAGGAGAGAGAAAGAGAGATGGAGAGAAGAGAGAGAGAGAAGAGAAAAATGAGAGAAGAGAATTAAAGAGTAGAGAGATATAGAGAATGTAGAGAGAGAGAGAGGAGGCAGGAGTAATTAAAGAGTAGATGAGGAGAGTACAGATGAGAGGAGAGAGAGACGAGAGAGAGAGAAAGAAGGAGGAAGAGATAAGAAGGAGAGAGGATGTTGGCCCGCTAACAGGCTTATACCTTAGGGTTAGTTTTTATACATGATCTTTTTTAGCTATTTCACTACTGGCTTACGAAAAGATCTCCCGTTCACGTGTGTATCGTTTTCAGTAGCTGATTATTTGCGCTAATCAGTAAATGCCATATGAACTGCTGGCCCAAAACAGGCAGTTAACTCGTAACTGTAAATTAGTCCGGCGACTATGGTGAAAATCACTTTCAGTGCTTGGCAGAATAAGTAAAATTGCCAAACAATAAATACAGAACAATTTAATTGAATTCCAGGTTAGGAGCGAACCAAACGACGCTTCGCAGACGGAGTAGCAGGAACAGAACGAGCCACTAGCTGGCGATGCTAAAACAGTTAATAGCAGTGCTTATCAGTGCTTAAAGATACACAAAGCCCCTATTTCAGCAACATTGTGAACATAAAATTCTTTCCAGCATACATGCAGCGATATTTAAATTTTGATGCAGATGGTGGTAAAGATGTCCCAAATTAATTCAAAGACTCGGTGACATAACTTGTTCGGTGTGGGCGGGTCCGAGCCATTTTGAATTTGCAGTGCCCTCCCCTTTATGGCCGACACACTTTATAGTGGAGCCACCGCATTTTATTCATTTTTTGATTAAAGCATTCAGGCCCCCACTCCATTATCTACGAGTCAGCTATAGAACCGTGTATCTTCCATAGAGATAGGCGCTGGCAGAACTATGGGTCTCTAGTGAAGGAGCTTCAGGGACTGTAAAAGCTTGCCTTACATGCCCATGAGGATGCCTACGCCTTTGCTGACGTAAGCTCAATCTCTGTCATGCTAGAAAAAATCTGCACATCGTCGCGAAGCTGTTATTGCTATTAGCTGGATTAACGGATACGCATACTTTAGCAGGTGCAACGCAGTCTTCAAGCTTAGTAGACTGGCACGGCGATCTCACAGTGCGGGCTGGAGTAGAGTTGCCTGAAGTGCCTGTCTTTGTTGGATCACTCCAACTTCATGAAATGTGTTTGGCAATGGCGAGGCAGTGCTGGTGCATACATAAGCAAGAATTACAGGTAAGATCAGCTTATCCCACATTACAGCTGAGTGGTGGCAAAGCAGCACCATCCACTGGTGCTCTGGAGCTAAGTACTCAGCGCGTCCTCCTGGAGTGTATTGAAACATGCTTGCACTATTCTGACAGTCTGATGGAGATGAATCTGTTCGGTGGTGTTCAGAGCGCTTAGTGGCCTACCAGCTACGCAGACTGTAACATTTGGTGGAGGTGGGATAAAATGGTCTGGAGGGGCTGTTTTTGAAGGGTCGGACTCGCTTGGCATAGTAAGGTCATCGCACAGTGTGGGTGGATGTAACTGCTACAGTCATTTTACACAAGAAGCCCTCCAAGTCACTGGGACAATCCCAGGCAATATGGATGTACGAATCCCTTTCCGCGGTTCCCGCATGACTTGTGCTTCTGTGCACAAAGCTCAGCTGGTTTGATGGTGTTCGTTGGTTGTGGAGGAACTCCTAGTTGGATCTTGGCTATCTGAGGTAGTTCCTGAACGCTCAGCTGACACCTTGGGATGGAGCGGGAATGTGTAGCAGGATGACGGGCACGGCGTCTCCATAGGGCATGAATCAGATGTCCTGACCACAAAGCAAAATGGTCTTTTGACTGAACGGCCCACAAATTCGGGGACCAGCCAGACACACTCTAAAGTCCTATGTGAAAGCCTCTCCAGAAGTGTGTTTTGTGGGGGTTGAGTGGGTGTTTTTTTTGTCACAGAGAGGGAGGCCCAGCTGTAGCATCGAAATATAAGCCGTGTAATGTCCACAGTGAAAGGACTGTGGATGTCCCAAAAAGGTTCCGTCATATTAATCATGTAGCTTAAGGGTCCAGTGTGTCTTCCCATACTTTTGCCACGTCCTGCTTGTGTAAACCCACAGCGCATGGCAATGAGTGAACTTACTAGCTTTAGACTTCTTTGGCAAGATACATTGGAGCCACTTGTCTCGTCGTCACTGCTGGGCCGGTATTTATTTCTTTTCACGACCGACTAGAGTCATTCTATTCCGTCTTATAGGCCTCGACCTGTTTAATCCTCGTCCACTCAATTACAATTTTGGTATCTATGAAGGGCTCTCGTTATGGCTTATTCGGTTTGTGTATTTTGGGCTGTGTCTTTAAAGGCGTGATGTACTTGATTACTAAAAAATAAAAAAATATTAATATATGATATTGATATGACAGTCCTGGTCTGTTGAACAAGATAAATGAGTCAGTTTACCGTAGACTTATTTACGCTGATGCTTTTCTCACAGCCCATAATATAAGGCTTAAATGCGTCGTGGCCGATTGGCATCATCAATCCTAGAAATAAGCACTGCTAAAGCTGAGCTACTGGTGTAGCTTGTCGCGGTACTATTTCATACGCTAAAACACAAAGTCGCTCGACAAAGCACATGGCGCTCCTTCACCCCCGTCGCATCCTCTCACACACAGCACACCACACACTCATACCCATTACTAACTCGGTGAAGTTTGTTAAAGATATACATCATAAAAGCCCTGGGGATAATTTCTCTGTTTCGCCGCTTTAAACACAGAGACAGGCTAGCGGTAAGTGGGGTGACGTTCTGCTGGATGGTATGGAAATAATTCATACAGTCCGGTACGACAGATAGCATCTAATAAAGTTTTAGTGAATGGCTACTATAAGGCCCCTCCTAGCCCCTAACCTTAACACACATATGCATAGAGCTACATTGAAGGCTTCTGCCTATAGTACTTAAATCCTAAGGAGGGCTGTTTCTGGAGAGGCATTTAGCCTTGGACCCATGGGCTGTATTTCTTGGGCGCAGGCTACTCTCACCCTAATCCAAGTAGAATCAAGACTTAATAGACCAAAACATAACTATTTTATGACTTACAGTTTTTATTTTCCCTTTAAACTTTTTTATTCTTACAGTGTTTTAGCAACATTTTTAATACCTGACCTGCCTCTTATTCAATTTTTTATTTTGAGTATATCTGACCGCTCAGGCCCTGAAAAACAACATCGGGATTGTTGTGTTATTAGTGAGCTTTTACTCTCCAGTACAACACAGGATGAGGCTCATAGGTCACTATAAGAGTGTTCTACCCAATTTAGGCTATATTATTTGGCTAATTGAGTATTATTGGTATAAGTGTCTGGCCCGACTCAGAAAATCAAACCTTCATATTGCTCTTGTATGTTAATGTTTTGGTCACCCTGTCTGTATAAGGGCTGCTATGCTGTGCTAGCTATTGTGCATCAATGTTTTTATTTATTTAATATTTCGTTATTTTTCAGGCCCTCACATTCTAGCTTAGCTCCGAGCAGAGTAACATAGGCTGTAAATCTTTCATAACATTTGACTGATTCATTAGCTGTACTGAACTCACCCATATGGAGTAACATAACATAACCTGACCAAAAAAGCAACTGTCCCGCTAGACATTAGCAAGTAAGATGTGTTATAGGGTCATATTTTGTACACCCCTGTCCACGGGAGCAGGAGACGTGCGGTTGAAGCTACACAATGCATAGCTTTCCTTCTTACTTATATATCAGCGGACAAAATCCATCTACAGAGCTAAGCTCCTAAAATGGTTGACCGTAGCTTAACAGTTGCAATGCCAATGTATTTAGCGTCTAGAGTAAAGGCTGAAACTTCCGCAAGGAAACTACAGACAGACACGTGTGAAATGTCAAGCGCGTTAGATCCACTGTTAACTGACCAGGCTAGCATGTCATAGCTGAGCTAAATAGCCCAACAGATGTAAAGTACTAGTGGATGCTCATGTGACGGACTTCTTGCCAGTATGTAGACCTGTATCGCATATACAGACGCTGTAGGTTACCCTTGCCAACTTACAAACAGGTGCAACTAATAATGTTTGACTAGCTATACCGATTACGCCGTAACGGTACAGGGTATTGTTCAAAACGAATAAAACAAAATCTCTCCTGGCAGTATGTGACAGGAAACGAGACCAAAACTATTACTGCAGAGCAGGAGTCTGACAGCAATTTAGTCTCTTAACCGCTCCGTGCGTGTCCTAGGATAAGCGTGGGGTTAATTCCTGCAAGACCGCTACTTATTAATTCTAAGGGCCCCTGTGGCATCTTATTTTATGACTAATTAAGTAAAGAGCATATCGACACGACACGGGAAGAGACTACAAATAAATATACTTTCCCATGACACAGTTTTCAGCAGGCCAGACGAAATGTGTCCCTCGCAAATTTATAGATTTTGATCCCTTGTTTGATCTCCGAGCAGTGGGGGAAATTTTTAGTTCTCCGCATTTATTCCCGTATCCGACTGGAAGTCAAAACACCCACATTAAAACAGCTCTACTAGGGGAACACACTCACTAGGGGGGCAGTGACACCACTTACCCGGAGTGGTGGCAGCCGCTATCCCTAACAGTGCCCCTTAGAAAGGTTGGGGTTGGTGCCGTGCTCAAGGGCACGCATCAGTGCTTGTACTGTCAGTTCAGGGAGATCGACGCAACCCTCGCGGTCCACGTATTGGGCTGGTTTTCCCCTAAACCCTTGCAGCCGCACCCTGCCATAAGCAGTCATAAGCTTTCACTATGAATGAGCCTGAGGGGTGGCAGATTGTCATGGTTAATGAATAAGGATCATTACTACAGATCAAACTTTTATTTCATCATTCAAGACACTATGATGTCAACAAGAAATTAAAAAACAACAAGCATGTCGCTTTACAGGTTACTTCATTCTCTGTTTCACGTTTCAGAACCGTAGTTAGGAAGTATTGATTATAGTTCAGTATTCTAATCGTCAGCTTAGCCAAATTCACAGACCAGCGCTTTTGAGGACAGCATGCATTTCACTTGTGCAGGTAAGCACAATAACTGGGAAAACAGTCTTGCACGCAGACGGAGCGCAAACTAGTCAAGGGTTTGAAACCTTTGGTGGGTAGGTTTTGAGCTACGATGACATCCAGGTAAATTTTTTGTTTTTCATAGTTCCACAACGCTAACCCCATGAATTTATACCTACAGTAGTCGAGGCAGACTGTACATTGAGTGTGACTGCATGATTGCTAGGCGGTCATCTTCATGTGACAGTCGTCCGGCTTTAGTCTCTGATGGATGACAGCCAATACGAATCCGTGTGTGGAGCGCATCTCAGTGGTCAGCCCTAGGATGAGGCTCTGTGTCACTTTCGACCGAGTCGTCTTTAGAAGGCGCTGGTAGTCACTCCACTCCACCCGCTTACAGCAATCATCCATTCGAAGGCACTGGAAAAAAAAAAATGGCTTTGGATTATCACAGACACCATTAAGAACCTCTAACAGCTCTCATACGGCGAGTTTCACGTCATGGCCTGTTTACATAGCAACATGGCGGACCATTACACCGAATACTGAAGAGACAGACTTTCTGTATGTGTAGCTCATGTATAATATTGATCATATCGATCTTATAATGTGATTCATCAGTTTTATTGACGGCGCTGTAGCACCTTTATCTTCGGCCTTGCTCGCTAACAGCACTGCAGCTCCGCCCACACCTCCTTCTGTTGCAGCTGTTCTTTTGGGCGATGAGTGTATGAACAGGTACCTTGGCTTCAGTCCTGATAGGGGGTGCGTATGACCTGATCCGATAATAGTTAGCAGCACTGGACTAATCACATGGCTAGGCGCTTATATGGCTAGGCATGATATAAAATATGTCAAATAATAATCAATTCAAATTAATTAGAATAAAATTAATATAATGGGATTACTAATGTTAAATGTAACTGAATGCCTATTTAATTATAAAATATAAACAAATATAACAAATAATAATAAAAAAATGCGCTTATTTAATAAAACAGACTAGGCAGAGCTGGTCTTGACCTCCCACGCATTAACGCAGTAGCTGAGGAGATAAACTATGTTATGCTAGTATGCTCAGAGAGGAAAGGGCTCCTGACCATGGTGGTGGCATTAATGAATACGTCCTTTGAGCTCGGGCTAGACGTTCTGCATACCTTGCAGAAGATGGGGGTGGGGTTGGGATGGGTGTCATCCATCCCGGCATGCTCTTATTGAGACGTCCTTCTTCGCTGTGTTTCCGCCGTGTTTTCCGAAACTTGGCCGCTCTTTTCGACTCGGTTCTACAGACCAGGCCTTTGGGCATGACTGAAGTCTAAGATTATATTGGCCTTTAAGGAAAAGTAGGGCCTCTTGGGGAGGGCGGGCGGCACGGTATGTAAATGGTGTCTGTGTGTTGGCAGGTGCGATGATGTGGGTGTCCTGTGAGGTACGGATCCTCGTAGGAGAATGCGGTCATTTTCCGGGCTTTTGTGAATGAGAGGCAGTGTGAAAGTAAGGAATCGGCACTTCACATGAGACGCTGTCGGCTTTTTACTAGACGCAATGATGCAGACTTCTCTCAGGCGACTGCCTTCCTCTGTCACCTGCGAGAACCGACTACTACGCACAAATCGGGCGCCCTCAGAGACCTAGCTGGGATTGGGGCACCTCCACCGCCAGCGTTACCATCAATTCGGTCATTCACTTACACCGCTTAAAATACAGTCGCAATCAAGACTCTCGGTCGTATCTCGCATGTCTACTCCGTCTCCGTCTCCGCTTGATTTTGTTCTTTTCTGTTGTCCGTTAGATTAGTGAGTGAATACAGCTGACGAGCATGCAGTCTACATACACTTCTACCTCGTCAGTATATATAAGCTGCATGATAGCCCTTTCCTAGTAAAGGTCTTACCCAGGAAGGGAATGCAACGAAGACAGATGAGAGCTTTATGGGTATGTTTTGACACTGTGAGACATGCTTATGATTCAAAGTTTTCACAGGCTTCCGGATGCCCGATGGTGGCATGAGCCAGATCGGGCCTTATCGATGTTTGCGCTGACTGAGTCCAACAAGTCACGGATTGCAGGTATGGGGGCATTGATTCGCATGGCCGCTGAGATCTATCGCTGTTAGTGCGGTCACGTGCTTACCATTTGGCAGACGTCTGGTGCACTAACAGTGGGCTGGACTACATGCACGATTCAGACCAGTAGCGACGACTGTGCCTAGCACCTACGTCCCAAGTGTCTACCTTAGGGTTGGCTGTCAGCCTTTCCGAAATGAAAATAGAAGGGATGGGAGGGAGGTTCGATGAATGTGTCTCGAAAAATCTGGCAAGTGCCGCGATATGTTGATCTGGCTCCGGGGGGGGGTTGTGGTTGGGTTGTTTTGGGGAGAGGTGTTAGAGCACTGTGTAACTACATATGTTTATGACATTAGCGGAAATACAGAACAATTTACGAAATACAGGAACGAATTTGGTGGAGGCATTTAGCCCCGTCCCCCCCCCCCCACTCTCGGGAGAATACGGAACAAAATTTTACGGACATATTACGAAATATGGAGCATTATTTAGCGGAGTCATTTTAGGAGAAAGAATACGGGAGACTAGAATTTACGGGTTATATTCGGACGAAATTTATGGTACATTTAGCGGCGAAATAACGGAGCAAATTTTTTAGGACGTTTACGAAATTACAGAACTTATAATTTAGCGGAAATGACAAAGAACAAATTTTAAGGGAGACATCTTATTGGAAAATACGGAACAATTTTTAAACGTAAATCAGAGTCAAATTTCGGAGCGATGTTTACGAAATATACGAACACATATCCCGCTACATTTAAGATGCTCAAATAGAAGGACGCATTCTGTAATTTTTAGCGGAATCGGTGGCGTTTACCCTAACTTTCGACCAAAGAACTGCATTGTGTCGGCCCAGACTGGGTGTATGGGATGGTGTTTTTGTTTTTTTTTTTTTTTTTTTATATGGGTTTTGTGTGAGTTCTGAATGGCAGGCAGGTCATCTTCAGTGTATGATGGTCTTGAGTCTTGATGGAGCGATTAATTTTAGTACGTTAACACCGTCATTGAAATGTCTACGTTTGTGAGGTCCTCACCTGGTAAGTGTTCCTATTATGAGAGTACAATTTTGTATAAAATTCATTTCCACTCAAGTAGTAGGCGGCACTATCACTAGCTTAACGATCCAAGCTGCACCAGGCACGTATATAATCATAACACACTTGTTACAGATTATAACAGTGGACGTTCATGATTTAATTCTATTCCTCTTGAATGAAACTGAGTCTCCTTCATCGTATGACTAGCTTGATACGCAGGTTAACCTGACTCGCTATCATTATATAGACTGTCGCACTAAGCAGAAAAAATTTCCTGCGGGCTTCTCTGACCTCTTTAGCGGCAGTGGCTTGGCCCACTTCAGGGGCTCACATGCAACTATGGTGTTGTTAATGCTTTTATACAACTGTGGCGCAAAATACATCATGGTGAAGGAAGTGAGCTTCACTATGAACCTCTAGGCAACGCCTAATTGAAGCACTTGTTTACAATTCAAGGTCTGAAATGTCCAAGATGGCAGACGCACACATACAGTACGGGCAGTCTAGAGGCTAGGGCAAGCACCGCGGTCTATGTCGGAAGGGTTTCTTCCATCTGGCCTGCTAAGGTTCCGAACTGTTTGTAAGGGCAGTAGTAGGTGTTTGCGCTTGTCTGTCTTACTATATCCCATGATTCTCCTGTGTCAGGCACTGATTGGTCGAGGTATACAACGACTAGCACGGACACAGTGGAGACCGCTACAGCTAGAGGGTACTGACAGCGCAGGC
>JAMWET010003626.1:7500-33538 GCA_024036415.1 Prochilodus magdalenae | reverse complement strand
GCAGTGTAAGTGGGTGTGGCTATTTGAGTGGGGGGCTAAGTATAAAGGCTATATAAGTGGGTGTGGCTATTTAAGTGGGGGGCTAGGTATAAGGGTTATATAAGTGGGTGTGGCTATTCGATTGGGGGGCTAGGTATAAGGGTTATATAAGTGGGTGTGGCTATTCGATTGGAGTTCTAATGGGAAGGCTGTGTAAGTGAGTGTTTCTCTTTTGTGGCGGTGGGGCTCATTACGAAGCGCTGGTAAGTGGATGTGGGTGGAGTGGAAGTGTGGGGGGCTCAGCTAATAGGAAGCTGTGAAAGCTAAGTATAAAGGCTATATAAGTGGGTGTGGCTATTTGATTGGGGTTCTAATGGGAAGCTGTGTAAGTGGGTGTGGCTATTTGAGTGGGGGGCTAAGTATAAAGGCTATATAAGTAGGCGTGGCTTTTTGATTGGTGTTCTAAAGGGAAGGCTGTGTAAGTGGGTGTGGCTATTTAAGTGGGGGGCTAGGTATAAGGGCTATATAAGTGGGTGTGGCTATTCGATTGGAGTTCTAATGGGAAGGCTGTGTAAGTGAGTGTTTCTCTTTTTTGTGGCGGTGGGGCTCATTACGAAGCGTTGGTAAGTGGATGTGGGTGGAGTGGAAGTGTAGGGGGCTCAGTATAAAAGCTGGCTGAGTAGGTGTGGCTATTTGAGTGGGGTTATAAGAATTAGGGCTGTGGAAGTGGGTGTGGCTATTTGGGTGGCCCAAGTTTGGTAAGGAGGACCAGCGGTTGGAGGCTGAAGCCAACATCCAGCGGTCCAGCTGTGAAAGAGTGCAGCTGCAGGTGGAGTTTACTTATTGTCAGCAGCATGGCATATCTGATGTCAGCATTAAGAAAAGGGAACCCCTGTACACTGACCCTGCACACAGGAAGCTGGCCCTGTCCCCCGCCCCTGTCCACCCCCACCCCTCCTTATTCTCCCCCAGGGTATGAACGGTGTCACTCACGGTCCAGCAGGGTGTCGTGTCTGCCCTTGGCCTTGTCCTTCTTTTTGGTGACGTCCCAGCCGTCGAAGAAGCTCTGTGAAGGAGGTGAAGTGTGAATGGTTCTACATCATGAAACTGTCAGCTTCGCTCTCATTCAGTTCCAATACAGGTAACAGGTTCTCCTACGGCGGTTTGTTTACCTGCAGATTTATCACCTGACAGATGGAATGTGAAGGTAAACGAGTCTCACATCACATGGAGAACAAGCGGTAATGAATCACTACTGGCTTTACCACTGAGAAGAACCAACACTCAAATACAGGAACTCCCAAAGAGCATGAGGAACCATCGGGACTCAGAGAAGAACCTCCCTATCAGCATGAGGAGTCACTGAGAGGAACCATCGGGACTCAAAGAAGAACAAGGAACCATTAGGAGCCAAGACACAAAGAAAAGCTGCCAAGGACCATGATGAACTGCTCAAAGGAACCAACTGAAAGGTTCCTTTTGATGCTATATAGAACCATAAACACATTCTCCATCAGTCTGCGGAACCATTTCACCATGCACACAGTTATTAGAGTGTTCATGAAAGGTGCTATATCAATAACCCTGCCTTCCCTTCATCGTTCTACATTAGACTAAAGAACCCTTAAAGAACCGTCTGTGATAAAGCGCAGAACAGGTAGACTGTGATGGACCTGTGCCCGGCAGTGACAGAGCAACCCGGAGAAACCAGCTCGGGCTGCTCTGGCTGCTCTGGCTTCACCTTCGACCCCACCAGCCTCAGTGGGCGGAGCCCAGCTCGAGACTTCATCAAAACCAGGGTGTTAATTCCTCATCAGACACAGAACCACGGAACCGGTTCTCCTGCAGTGTGCCTCTGTAGCCAGGCCCACCCACAGTGACAGTCAGAGGAAGGCCAGCATGACAATGAGGGGATTACAGAGCCCACCTTTCACCGAGCTGATACCACCTTAAATTCAGCTGCCTGTTCAGATACCGCCATACTATCCATCTCTCTCTCTCTTTCTCTCTCTCTCTCTCTCTCACTCTCTGTCTCTCTCTCTCTCCCCATTTCTCTCTCTCTCTCTCTCTCCCTCCCCATCTCTCTCTCTCTCTCCATCTCTTTCCCTCGCTCTATCTCTCTCCCCATCTCTCTCCCCATCTCTCTCTCTATCTCTCTCTCTCTCTCTCTCTCTCCATCTCCATCTCTCTCTCTCTTTCTCACTCTCTCTCTCTTTCCTCTTTTTCTCCCTCACTCTCCCTCCCTCACTCTCTCTTTCTCTTTGTCTCTCTCTCTCCATCTTATACTCTCTCACTCCCTTCCTCTCTTTCTGTCTCTGTCCTTCTTTTTCTCTCTCTCTCCTTCCTTCCCTCTCTCTCTCTCTGTCTTTCTCTCTCCGTCAACCCCTCTCTGTTTCTCTCTCTCTCCCTCTATTGTTTTGTTTATCTCTCTCTCTCTGACTCTCCTTTTCTTTATCACTCTCTCTCCTTTGATCTCCCTCTTCGATCTTCATCTATCTCTCTCTCTCTCTCTCTCTCTATCTCTCCCTCTCTCTCTCTCTCTCTCCGCTGCAGGACCCCTGTCGTGTCTCTCTATCTGACTGAATCTAAGTATGTCCTGTGTTTCGCTGAAGAGCGCCCGAGCCCAGCCAGCACTCAGCATGACATTTTCATATGACTCATTCACTCTTTAATCCAGCCTGCGTCCAATGCCACAATCAATATTCCTCTCTGGCTCTCTCCGCCTCTCTCTCTCTGCCTCTCTCCGCCTCTCTCTCTGCCTCTCTCTGAGCCCTTGAAGATGCACTGCTGCAGATCGGCTCCCATAATACAAGAACCGTATGTCCTGTACCGCGAACCCAGAGTGGCTTTTCTCCTCCTTCACAAGTCTGCAAGGCAGCGACGCTGAAACACACAGCAGCTCTACTGACTTTGCACATGCTCAGTAATGCATATGGTCATTCTGACAGACTGTAATACACTACAGGAAGCATAGGGGGCGATACGACCCACACGCTCATCCTGACAGACTGTAATACACTACAGGAAGCATAGGGGGCGATACGACCCACACAGTCATTCTGACAGACTGTAATACACTACAGGAAGTGTAGGTGGCGATATGACCCACACGCTCATTCTGACAGACTGTAATACACTACAGGAAGTGTAGGGGGCGATACGACCCGCCCGGTCATTCTGACAGACTGTAATACACTACAGGAAGTGCAGGGGGCGATACGAACCACACGCTCATCCTGACAGGCTGTAATACACTACAGGAGGTGTAGAGGGCGATACGACCCACACGCTCATCCTGACAGACTGTAATACACTACAGGAAGTGTAGGGGGCGATACGAACCACACGCTCATTCTGACAGACTGTAATACACTACAGGAAATGTAGGGGGCGATACGAACCACACACTCATTCTGACAGACTGTAATACACTACAGGAAGTGTAGGGGGCGATACGACCCGCCCGGTCATTCTGACAGACTGTAATACACTACAGGAAGTGCAGGGGGCGATACGAACCACACGCTCATCCTGACAGGCTGTAATACACTACAGGAGGTGTAGAGGGCGATACGACCCACACGCTCATCCTGACAGACTGTAATACACTACAGGAAGTGTAGG
The DNA here is from genome assembly GCA_024036415.1 of Prochilodus magdalenae. NCBI lineage: Eukaryota > Metazoa > Chordata > Actinopteri > Characiformes > Prochilodontidae > Prochilodus > Prochilodus magdalenae. The sequence continues at coordinate 29,935 of JAMWET010003626.1, read as the reverse complement.
GGGCGATACGAACCACACGCTCATTCTGACAGACTGTAATACACTACAGGAAATGTAGGGGGCGATACGAACCACACACTCATCCTGACAGACTGTAATACACTACAGGAAGTGTAGGGGGTGCCATAATTCAGCAAAAATACAAGTAACTGACCTCAAACTGTACAGGATTATAGGGATTGAGGGATTATAGCATGATGTGACCTTTCCACCTTTCCTGGATCACACTGCTGGCCTTCAGGAGACTACAGATACGAACCCCAGAACCAGAAAAATGATTTAGTTCATCAACCAGTACAACCTGTCCACGGTCATCGGTCACAGTTCCTAAACTCAAATTAACAAAGTAAACCCACAGCTGTAAATCATAAACAGATTGTAGAATTGGGGGCGGAGCTACCGTAACCTGGTTTAAGTCTGCTTTCTGTTTTCCAGTTCATTAACACTGAATGTGTTGATGTGCATGTTGCAGACTGTCATGCAGTTAATTAACTGTCATGCAATTTACAGCGCCACGTAAGCGAGAACACATCACACCATTCCAGCCGCCACGCTGACTCCGGGTTCCTGTAGGCCTGGTTTTACAGTGCGGCTGCTGGTTGTAGATGGCCTGTCTATCTCTGGATGCTCCAGGTCGGTCTGTGAGGGGCAGCGCGGCATGTCAGCTGGACGTAATATTATTATAAAACTTGTTTAATAATCTTTATTTTTTATGCTGTTAAATCAAATGATTTTAGTATTTTATTTTTATAACCTGTTGAATTTTAATTTTGTTTAAATTTATTTTACTTCATTTATCATTTTTAGTTTTTAATGGCATCCTATTGAGGATTTTACCTATAACAATACTATTTAATATTATTATTTTATTAATTTTATTTTATTATCTTGATCTTTATCTAATTTTTGGCTCCCAGAAATAGATATTTACTTTCACAGAATTTAGCTGACGCTCTTATCCAGAGCGACTCAGAAGGTTAATCATATTACAGGTGGGCCAGTGTGGTGTTAGGAGTCCTGCCCAGGGACTATTGGTGTAGCACAGCGTAGCCCCCTAGACCGGGAACTGAACCCCAGTCTCCCACATGGTGTGGTAGCTCAGTGACAAGCGGCGTTATCCGTTACGCCACACCAACCACTAACTGCGTACATTAGCAGTTTCTTCAATATATAATCTAATAGCTTTGAGCTGAATTTATGTAGCACATAAAGTTGCTATAACTTCAAAAAGCTAATAATAATAATAATAATAATAATAATAATAATAATAATAATGATAATAATAAATCTTTTTTAGTTTTGGCCAATCACCATGAGTTCTAACCCCAGTGACGCTGTGGCTAAAGAAGTTGCTCATTTCAGCAGTAGTGGTGCCTAAACTGATAACACTGCTGATCAATATTATCGATCGATCCCACAGCAGTCAGTGTATTACTCTCATATTAGAGTTCTTTAAATCAAACATGATCATAATCCACATCATACAGCCCTCCAGCCCCACACAGCAGCCCCGCAGAGACATCTTCTCGGAGGCCGCAGCATGATTCCCTCTGGGGAAATTCAGGTAATGAAGCCTGGCAGCCGCTCTCCCGCTGACAAACCTCCATCCTGTTTACTCCGGCGGGCGCCGTGCCGCGCTACCCGAAACCGAGGCGAGCCAACGCAACCTGTCCATTGATTTTTCAGGGGGATTTTCATCTGCCTCCTCTGGGCTGGGCCTAATGAATGGAGTGGCACATCTGTATTCCGCAGGGGGAATTTGGTGAAAGAGCAGGGAGAAAGAAAGAGGGAGGAGCGCGGAGCGGAGAGGAGAGCGGAGAGGAGAGCGGAGAGGAGAGCGGAGAGGAGGGGAGGGGAGAGGAGAGCGGAGAGGAGTGGAGAGCGGAGAGGAGGGGAGGGGAGAGCAGAGAGAAGGGTAGGGGAGAGCGGAGAGGAGGGGAGGGGAGCGGAGCGGAGGGGCGCGGAGAGCGGAGAGGAGGGGAGAGCGGAGAGGAGGGGAGGGGAGGGGAGGGGAGGGGAGAGCGGAGAGGAGGGGAGGGGAGGGGAGGGGAGAGCGGAGAGGAGCGGAGGGGAGAGCGGAGAGGAGAGGAGAGGAGAGGAGGGGCGAGCGGAGAGGAGAGGGGAGAGGAGGGGAGGGGAGAGCGGAGAGGAGAGGAGGGGAGGGGAGAGCGGAGAGGAGGGGAGGGGAGGGGAGGGGAGAGCGGAGAGGAGGGGAGGGGAGGGGAGGGGAGAGCGGAGAGGAGAGGAGGGGAGAGCGGAGAGGAGAGGAGGGGAGGGGAGGGGAGAGCGGAGAGGAGAGGGGAGGGGAGAGGAGGGGAGGGGAGAGCGGAGAGGAGAGGAGAGGAGGGCAGAGAGCGGAGGAGGGGAGGGGAGGGGGAGCGGAGAGGAGAGGAGGGGAGGGGAGAGCGGAGAGGAGGGGAGGGGAGAGCCGAGAGGAGAGGAGAGCGGACAGGAGGCGAGAGGAGAGCGGAGAGGAGGGGAGGGGAGAGCAGAGATGGGGCGAGGGGAGAGCGGAGGGGCGGGGAGGGGAGAGCGGAGAGGAGGGGAGGGGAGGAGCGGGAGGAGGAGGGAGAGGAGAGCGGAGAGGAGGGGAGGGGAGAGCAGAGAGGGGGCGAGGGGAGGGGAGAGCGGAGAGGAGGGGAGGGGAGAGCGGAGAGGAGGGGAGGGGAGAGCGGAGAGGAGGGGAGGGGAGAGGAGGCGAGGGGAGAGGGGGCGAGAGGTGAGGAGGGGAGGGGAGAGGAGGGGAGGGGAGAGCGGAGAGGAGGGGAGAGCGGAGAGGAGAGAAGGGGAGGGGAGAGGAGGGGAGGGGAGGGGAGAGGAGGGGAGGGGAGAGCGGAGAGGAGGGGAGGGGAGAGCGGAGAGGAGAGCGGAGAGGAGGCGAGGGGAGAGCGGAGAGGAGGGGAGGGGAGAGCGGAGAGGAGGGGAGGGGAGAGCGGAGAGGAGGGGAGAGCGGAGAGGAGGCGAGGGGAGAGGAGGCGAGGGGAGAGGGGGCGAGGGCGGCTGGGTCATTAAAGCGGCGAATGAAGCTAATATTATCTGTGGAAGTTATTAGGAGACGTGAAAGAGCGCTACGCCTTGGTGGCAGACTGGGGAGAGGGTGGAGGCCTCTCACCTCCGCACACAGCCCTGATTTAGATTCGGAGCGCCGCGGAACCCTCCGGAATCCATGCATTAGATGCAACATATTAGCTGCGCTTCAGGAGCTGCATTTAAACAGCAGCAGCACAGCTGGAGCTCCGCAAGCGCATTACTGAGGATCTACATCAGTCGGGTGGAGATCAGAATTCCTAATCAGTAAATCCACAACAATACTCTTATACACTACTTCTACTACTACTTCTAAAACGACTTCTACTACATCTACTACTTCTACAACTACATCTACTACATCTTCTACAACTACATCTACTTCTACTACTACTACATCTTCTACTTCTACTACTTCTACTACTACTTCTACAACTACTTTTACTTCTACTACTACTACTACTTCTGCTTCTACTACTACTTCTACAACTACTTCTACTAGTACTTCTACTTCTACTACTACTTCTACTAGTACTTCTACAACTACTTCTACAACTACTTCTACTACTTCTACAACTTCTACTACTACTTCTACTACTACTTCTACAACTTCTACTACTACTTCTACTTCTACTACTTCTACTACTACTTCTACTTCTACTACTACTTCTACTTCTACTTCTACTTCTACTACTACTTTTACAACTACTTCTACTACTTCTCTTTCTACTTCTACAACTACTTCTACAAGTACTTCTACTACTTGTATTTCTACTTCTACTACTACTTCTACTACTTGTACTTCTTCTACTACTACTACCACTACTACTACTACTTCTCTTTCTACAACTTGTACTACTTCTACTACTTCTACTCCTACGACTTCTACTACTACTTCTACTACTACTTCTTCTTCCTATTCTTCTTGTACTTCTTTTACTTCTGCTTCTACTCTTTCTACTTCTTCTTCTCTTCATCTTCATCTTTTTTGTCCCCAAAGCATCATGTATTCAATGTTGGTCTGACCCACGCTCATCATCCCTCGTTCCTCCCATTTATTTCACCCCCATTCAAACTCTGCTGTCTCCTCTAACCTACAGCCACCAAGCTGCATATCCTCACTCAGGACAGATTCCCAAACTCAATGCATCAAAGGATCGTGTAGTTGGTCCTGATTTGGCGGATGTCATCCCTGGCACAGTTCCGAGAGGAATTCGTCGGTTTAGATAGACCCATATGTCCGTACGCTTTTCCCCACGGCTGGTACTGGTGCTTGTGGAGGTATTACCACAGGTACATCTCAGTCACCTGGAGCCGTTAACTCCGTACTCTAGTACCAGTGCACATCCCTAATGCCTTCAACAGAACATCTCCACACATCACTCCCTTCTCCGTCAGCTGCTCTGGTTGCCATAACGGTCACATATGAAGGATACAATCCTGCTCACTACTTCAAACCAGGGCCTGTTCCCCGGAATGCCTTGGGGACCTCCTTCATCCCTACAGCCCCCTCGTCCCCTCAGTTCCTCTGACAGCTGTCTTCTCACAGTCCTCTACGCTAAACTCTCTCCAGTGGGCGGCAGAATTCCCCCCACGCACTCCTTCAAGCCTCTTCTGAAGACCTCCCTCTTCCTGAACGTCGCCTCCTAGTGACCGTACTGTCTATATTATGACTGGTTACGCCATGTTGGACGTATTCCTCTGTTCTGCTCAGGTGCTCAGGTGCTGCTGGAGTACCAGGCTCTGTAGAGGTCAGTCCACTGCCCTACCCAATCCCAGCGTATATATCTCCGATATCTAAACTCCAATATCTAAATTAGTCTGAGAGCTCAAATCTAGAACCTTATAATACTGGGTTCCGCTGTAACACCTGTAGGAAGTGAGTCTCTACAGTTCAGAAAGGGTTTCCTTTGAATCTTGGTTCCTTATAGTGGTTCTTCTTCATCCTCTTAGTGAGTGTCTCCTTAGGAGTTATGGTTCCACTCAGTGGTTATTCCTCACGTTCTTAGTGTGGTTCTCCTTTTGAGACTTGGTTCCTCGCAGTGGTTCTTCCTCAGGCTCTTAGGAAGTGTCTCCTTTTAAGTCTTGGTTCCACTTAGTGGTTCTCCTTCATGCTCTTAGGGAATGTCTCCTTTTAAGCCATGGTTCCATTCAGTGGTTATTCCTCATTTTCTTAGTGCGGTTCTCCTTTTCTCCTTTTTGGTTCTTCTCAGTAGTTGTTCCTCATGCTCTTTGAAAGTGTTTTATCTTTTAAGACTTGGTTCCTTGCAGTGGTTCTTCCTCATGTTCTCAGAGTTTCTCATTCCGAGATCTCTCAGTGGTTCTTCTTCATGCTCTACAGAGTATCTCCTTTTAAGCCTTGGTTCCTCGCAGTGGTTCTTCCTCATGTTCTTTGTGCAGTTCTCCTTTTGAGACTTGGTTCTTCTCAGCAGATACTCCTCATGCTCTTAGGTAGTGTCTCCTTTTGAGACTGGTTCCCTCTCAGTGGTTCTTCCTCATTTACTTAGTGCGGTTCTCCTTTTGAGACTTGGTTCTTCTCAGTAGTTGTTCCTCATGCTCTTTGAAAGTGTTTTATCTTTTAAGACTTGGTTCCTCGCAGTGGTTCTTCCTCATGTTCTCAGAGTTTCTCATTCTGAGACCTCTCAGTGGTTCTTCTTCATGCTCTTAGGGAGTGTCTCCTTTTAAGCCTTGGTTCCATTCAGTGGTTATTCCTTACGTTCTTAGTGTGGTTCTCCTTTTAAGTCTTGGTTCCACTTAGTGGTTCTTCCTCATGTTCTCAGAGTTTCTCATTCCGAGACCTCTCAGTGGTTCTTCCTCATGCTCTTAGGGAGTGTCTCCTTTTGAGACTGGTTCTCTCTCAGTGGTTCGTCCTCATGTTCTCTGAGTTTCTCATTCCGAGACCTCTCAGTGGTTCTTCCTCATGCTCTTAGGGAATGTCTCCTTTTGAGACTGGTTCCCTCTCAGTGGTTCTCTGGTTTCTGATGACCTGGGTTTCTGATGATGTCCATTATATGAACTGATAATGATCTGAATTAAAATGGACTTTAAAATTCTACAGAAGACATTTTCCCTGCATGTGCATGACGTGATGATGAACCTCAGACCTGGGCTATGAATGTTCTATAACTCCTCCTGCTAACTGTATACTGGTTGAACTGGAGAATCTGCTGAGTGGCTGAGTAGCTTCCCTGGCGAGGACAGTGTTACAGAGTGAGTAGGGTGATGGAGCACTGTTGAAGCACCTGGGTTACCGGTACAGCCGGTACCAGTCCATTAAAGCATGGCTCCATCTTACCTCGTACTCCTGCTTGAACCCGTAGCCCTCGGCGGTCTTCATCTGGTTGATGTGCTGCAGCAGGTCGGCCACGCGCACGGCAGGGTGCAGCTGACCCGTGTGGTATGGAGAGCTTTTCCTCCGGCAGTGGCGCCGCGGAGAGCCGCCCAGCAGGCTGCTGGACTCATTCACGGAGCTGCGCTGCTCAGCTGGACAAAGACACAAACAGACAGCGGGTTAAACTACAGGCAGATTACAGGAGCCGGGTTTCAGAGAACCGAGCGGCAACCGGTACCACTGACAAACATCAGAACAGACTCAGTCTATACCACAGTACCTACATTTAGAGCTTAGAGTTATACACTCCACCTAATGAGAAACTGTAGAACAGACCCAGTCTATACCACAGTACCTACATTTAGAGCTTAGAGTTATACACTCCACCTAATGAGAAACTGTAGAACAGACTCAGTCTATACCACAGTACCTACATTTAGAGCTTAGAGTTATACACTCCACCTAATGAGGAACTGTAGAACAGACTCAGTCTATACCACAGTACCTACATTTAGAGCTTAGAGTTATACACGCCACCTAATGAGAAACTGTAGAACAGACTCAGTCTATACCACAGTACCTACATTTAGAGCTTAGAGTTATACACGCCACCTAATGAGGAACTGTAGAACAGACTCAGTCTATACCACAGTACCTACATTTAGAGCTTAGAGTTATACACTCCACCTAATGAGGAACTGTAGAACAGACTCAGTCTATACCACAGTACCTACATTTAGAGCTTAGAGTTATACACTCCACCTAATGAGAAACTGTAGAACAGACTCAGTCTATACCACAGTACCTACATTTAAAGCTTAGAGTTATACACTCCACCTAATGAGAAACTGTAGAACAGACTCAGTCTATACCACAGTACCTACATTTAGAGCTTAGAGTTATACACTCCACCTAATGAGTAACTGTAGAACAGACTCAGTCTATACCCCAGTACCTACATTTAGAGCTTAGAGTTATACACTCGACCTAATGAGAAACTGTAGACTCAGTCTATACCCCAGTACCTACATTTAGAGCTTAGAGTTATACACTCCACCTAATGAGAAACTGTAGAACAGACTCAGTCTATACCACAGTACCTACATTTAGAGCTTAGAGTTATACACTCCACCTAATGAGAAACTGTAGAACAGACTCAGTCTATACCACAGTACCTACATTTAGAGCTTAGAGTTATACACTCGACCTAATGAGAAACTGTAGAACACTCAGTCTATACCACAGTACCTACATTTAGAGCTTAGAGTTATACACTTTCCACCTAATGAGAAACTGTAGAACAGACTCAGTCTATACCACATAACCTACATTTAGAGCTTAGAGTTATACACTCCACCTAATGAGAAACTGTAGAACAGACTCAGTCTATACCACAGTACCTACATTTAGAGCTTAGAGTTATACACTCCACCTAATGAGAAACTGTAGAACAGACTCAGTCTATACCACAGTACCTACATTTAGAGCTTAGAGTTATACACTCCACCTAATGAGAAACTGTAGAACACTCAGTCTATACCACAGTACCTACATTTAGAGTTTAGAGTTATACACTCCACCTAATGAGAAACTGTAGAACAGACTCAGTCTATACCACAGTACCTACATTTAGAGCTTAGAGTTATACACTCCACCTAATGAGAAACTGTAGAACAGACTCAGTCTATACCACAGTACCTACATTTAGAGTTTAGAGTTATACACTCCACCTAATGAGAAACTGTAGAACAGACTCAGTCTATACCACAGTACCTACATTTAGAGCTTAGAGTTATACACTCCACCTAATGAGAAACTGTAGAACAGACTCAGTCTATACCACAGTACCTACATTTAGAGCTTAGAGTTATACACTCCACCTAATGAGAAACTGTAGAACAGACTCGATGTTAATATTGAACTGGAGGAAAGTAGGGAGGACAGGAGAACAGCTGAATGGTGGGATTTCTCAGGGTCTATAGTAGGAAATGATAAAGCAGCGTAAATGGGAGATGGAGTTTAATGGAAACTGCTTGTTCTGGAAAATAAACGTACCTTAAAAATACACATCATTTCCTGAAGATTGTGTCAGTAACGTCGGGGCGGCTTTTCAAGCGAGCGATTCCCGGAACAGTGCGAGCGCGGCGTATTCTAATCCCTGTGTTTATGCGCGGTTCAGCACTTTAGGTCGGATCAACACCTGCACCCACGCTCCCACTCCCATTTCATCAGCCGCGCCAGAGAGCGAGCTTCCCTGAGCGGCGCTCCGGAGAAATGCTTATGTTCCGAAAACGAGAGAAGTGGGGTGATTGGCAGCGCGTCCGATTCGAATGAACCTGGAGTACATTTCATTAGACAGTAAGCTAGTCAGCAATAACGGAGCGGCAGAGGTTAGTGACGGAAAACGTCAGTAGGCCACCGGAGTGACAGCAGGAGCGGCCGGAGCCCAGAGCAGGGTCCAACGCAGCTTGATTTGTTTATAGGTGATCTGATTCATACACGCTACTGGCTGAACGTGCATGAGCTTATTAATTACATAAGCACTGAGATCAAATCTAACGACACTAAACAAGTAAAACTTTATAGAATAAATCCTAAAATACTCCTACAACAATCTCAGAATAATCTCAGAGTAATCTCAGAGTAATCTCAGAGTAATCTCAGAGTAATCTCAGAATAATCTCAGAGTAATCTCAGAGTAATCTCAGAGTAATCTCAGAGTAATCTCAGAATAATCTCAGAGTAATCTCAGAGTAATCTCAGAGTAATCTCAGAATAATCTCAGAGTAATCTTAGAGTAATAAACTGATTATCTTAAATACACTAACTACATTTACGACCATATATATATATATATATATATATATATATATATATATATATATATATTATCTATATATATAATATATATATTATATATATATATATATATACTACTGAATACACTCGATACAGTGCAAAATGTGGTTCCTTGTCAGGTAAATTTATTTTAAATTCTGTTGATGAATCTAATATTTCTATTTATGACATTTTTGTAAAAACTGATATCTGTAAATATTAAAATTAAAACATTAATATATACAATTTTATATTCAGTAATTTTACAATCAATAATTTACAGCACAATATTTTTACAACAGTTCTAAAATAAAAAGTTTGTAGTATATTAATTGAATATAATCAATATACAGATAGACTGTAGATACAGTTCACTTATAGATGTATTTAATGTCCATTTTTTCTGATATTTGATTAATTAACTTTTTGCTTTTTTCCAGAGATTTAATTTATTTATTTTTATTTGTTTATTTTACTTTATGTGTCAAATTCTATAAGCAGGTTTTGTATGTTTATCTAAGTACAACAAACTTAATGAGATTCCTAAGATTCACTAGATATGAGATCACTGAACTGGCCCAGTTTAAGACAGATAGTCTTCCAGGTGGTTGTTATGTAGCTTTTAATCCGTTTTTAAGCTTCCAGTTTTAGAAACTTGAGCATCATAGTTTGATGTTCTCCTTCCTCATGGACTATCCCCTATCTGAGCTCCTCGGAAAGATCTCCTGAGAAACGAATAACTGGTATGTACCTTTGCACAACACTATCCCCCCCTTCAATGAGGGACCACCACAGGACCGCTACAGGACCACCTCTAGCCAGATAATGTTACAGTACTGGTAAAGGCACGTATTGAACTTCGTTTGGCCCACAAGGTGATACAGTGTGTGGGATTTGGCGCTCTTCCCAGCCCAACAGGCTGTGCATGTGGAACAGCCTCACACGGTTCCACACAGAGCCGAGAAAGCGCAGTGTGTGGGATTGCGTGTCGTTAGTGGGCAAAAATCCTACACAGTGGTTTATTTCTGTAGGGCTTTCATCTCTACTCACTCCGAGCGCTGCAGCTGTGCGCGTCCATGAAGGTGTGTGTGGTGCGCTCGTCCTGTTGGAGCGTGCTCTGATCCGCCGTGCTGCAGTCCAGAGAACCCAGCTTTCGGTTCTTCTCCTGCCGATACGTCATGGCCGCCTTGTTCATGTTCACCTTCTTCCTTCTGTCAAAATGAAAGCAGCGAGGAAACAGAAGCAAAGCTGAGGATTCACCGGCTTACCATCGGAATTTCCCGCTCCACCTTAACCGGTCCACCCGAGGCCTCTTTTAAGGTGGAGCGGAAAAATCCAAACCAGAAGCTGATGGACTGCAGCCTCGTGAAACAGACAGAGGGGGAAAAGGGGGAGCTGAACGAAATACGCTGAGGAAAAGATAGGAGAGGTGGATCATGTGACAGAGACGGATACGGAACAAAAGGAGAAGTACGATGGAATGATAGAAGGAGGGAGGGAGCAAGGGACGGAGGAACGTATGAAGGATGAAGAAGAGATAGCCCGGCTAATCTCTTACATGACTGAAGGTAAACAAAGGAGGGCAAGTGGAGGATGATGGGAAGGGAAAGGTATAAGGGATGGAGATTCACTTACGGATAGTAAGGATAGGAATAAAAGTCCCTTCTGTCGAGGCATGAGGAACGAGAGAGAGAGAGAGAGAGAGACAGAGACAGAGAGAGAGAGAGAGAGAGAGAGAGAGAGAGAGAGAGAGAGACAGACAGAGACAGAGAGAGAGAGAGAGAGAGAGAGACAGAGACAGAGAGAGACAGACAGACAGAGACAGAGAGAGAGAGAGAGGTGGGGGGGGGAAGAGAGAGAGTGAGAGAGAGAGGGAGAGAGAGAGAGAGACAGAGAGAAAGAGAGAGAGAGAGAGAGAGAGAGAGAGAGAGAGAGGTGGGGGGGGGAAGAAAGAGAGTGAGAGAGAGAGGGAGAGAGAGAGAGAGAGAGACAGAGAGAGAGAGAGGTGGGGGTGGGGGAGAGAAAGAGACAGAGAAAGAGACAGAGAGAGAGAGAGAGATGTTAGGGTGGTCTGATTCCCCTCACTTAGGAACATCATGCATTAACACAAGTGGAGAAGACCGGAGCTCCTCAAATCTGGACCCTGAATCCGGTCTCCAGCCCTGAGTAACTGTTAGCTATGATGCTAGTCAGGTGATCGCGAAATCCAGGACCAGAGTCTGGAATCAAGGTCCAGATTTGAAGACGTCTGTTCCGAACTTTACCACACGGGTGTTTGTAAGTAGAGACGGAGGCTTTTTGTTATGATTTGAATTGACAGGAAGGGGCCGTCCCCAAACTGTCCCTCAAAGTTGGGAGCATGGAATGGTCCAGAGTCTCTTGGTCTGCTGAAGCATTAAGAGTTCCTCCCACTGGAACTAAGGGGCGGAGCCTAACTCCTGAACACCACCCCCACACCATAATCCCCCCTCCACCAAACTTTACACTCGGCGCAGTGCAGTCAGACCAGTACCGTTCTCCTGGTACCGCCAAACCCAGACTCGTCCATCGGATCACCAGACGGAGAAGCGTGATTGGTCACTCCAGAGAACACGCCTCCACTGCTCTAGAGTCCAGGGGCGGAGCTTTACACCACTGCGTTCCACGCTCTGCACTGCTCTTGGTGATGTAAGGCTGGGATGCAGCTGGTCGCCATGGAAACCCATTCCATGAAGCTCTACACACTGTTCCTGAGCTGATCTGAAGGACACATGAAGGTTGGAGGTCTGTAGTGATGGACTCTGTAGGAAGTCGGTGACCTCTGTGACCTATGACCCTCAGCATCCGCTGACCCCGCTCTGTCATTGTACGTGGTCTAACACTTCCTGTCTGAGCTGCTGTCGTTCCCCATCACTCCCACTGTGCTCTAATCCCACTGACAGTGGACTGTGGAACATTTAGTAGGAGGGAATTTCACCACTGGACTTGTAGCACAGGTGGATCCTATCACGGTACCACGCTGGAGTTCACTGAGCTCCTGAGAGCCCATTCTCTCACTAACGTCTGTAGGAGCAGTCTGCAGGTCTAGGTGCTCGGTTTATACACCTGTGGCCATGGAGGTGATAGGAACACCTGGATTCAGTGATCTGGATGGGTTCTTGTCAGGGTTGTAACAGACGCTCCCAAACACAGACCTTGAGACCGGCTCTGTGTGAAGCTCTACAGTGAGTGAGCGCTAATAGGTGTATATCCTGAAATGCTTTGTTCTGACTCAAACTGAGATTAACCTGTCTTCTCTCTAAGTATGAGCACTGGGCGCGGGTTGCCAGGTAGTGCTCTTCTCCTGTATATAACTCTGTATTCCTCTCTCTAGGTATGAGCGCTGGGTTGGGGTTGCCAGGTGCTGCTCTTCTGCTGTATGTAACTCTGTATTCTTCTCTGTAGGTATGAGTGCTGGGCTGGGGTTGCCAGGTAGAGCACTTCTGTATATAACTGTATTCTTCTCTCTAGGTATGAGAGCTGGGTTGGGGTTGCCAGGTAGTGCTCTTCTGCTGTATGTAACTCTGTATTCTTCTCTCTAGGTATGTGTGCTGGGCTCGGGTTGCCAGGTAGTGCTCTTCTGCTGTATGTAACTCTGTATTCTTCTCTCTAGGTATGAGTGCTGGGTTGGGGTTGCCAGGTAGTGCTCTTCTGCTGTATGTAACTCTGTATTCTTCTCTCTAGGTATGAGTGCTGGGTTGGGGTTGCCAGGTAGTGCTCTTCTTCTGTATATAACTCTGTACTCTTCTCTCTAGGTATGAGCGCTGGGTTAGGGTTGCCAGGTAGTGCTCTTCTTCTGTATATAACTCTGTACTCTTCTCTCTAGGTATGAGCGCTGGGTTAGGGTTGCCAGGTAGAGCTCTTCTCTACACACCCACATACACACACACTAGTGAACACTAGGGGGCAGGGAGCACACCTGCCCGGAGCGGTGGGCAGCCCTATCCATGGAGTCCAGGAAGCAGGTGGGGTTAAGGTGCTCAAAGGCACTTCAGTCGTAACTGTCAGTTCAGGGAATTATACCAGCGACCCTCCGGTCACAAGGCTGGTTCCCTAACCTCCAGCCCCCGGTTGCCCCCATGTGGACCATGATTTAATTGGCTATATAATTATGTCATAATGCAGAAATTCTCTACCTGAACCGAATCATCAACTCAAACATGTACCAGATATATAATTATTGGGTTTATGAATCAACCTAGCTGACCCACTGTCATCCCAAAGCTCCTGGAGAAGCTCCATCACTCCAGAGAACCCAAGGCTGGCTCCTGCAGCTCCTTCAGAAAGTCCTGGTCTATTAGCCCGTGCATCTCTATGCAGCATGGTCACATCTGTGCCTGGCTTACGAACAGCAGTCACCTCCTACGTGCATGTAATTGAGTAGGCAATGGGTTCGTCCTGCTCTCGATGGAAGGCTTCACACGTAGCGAGCTCTCTCCAGAACAGGGGACAGGGAGGGAGCGCAGACTGTGCTATAGTGAGGGCACTGGGAGTAATTTTATGGGTGAGCACGCTAATATGAAGGAGAACAAGCAGTCAATTACGGGAAAGTTGGAGAGTAACAGGCTGATGCACGCATGAAATCTACATTGTAAACCAATATGATAACAGGAACACAGCTGGGCTTCCTGCGCTTTGTTACACGGTGAATTAGGCTGCTGCTTAAAAACGTAAATGACAGGCTATCTACCGCAAATGATCTCCTGTTTATCAAGCCACATGCCAGCCGGTCACTGGAGAGCACTTACAAATTCTGGATAAGGGAGGCGTTCTGAGCAGGACGGGAAAATATTTCTGAAAGGTCATACAAGCTCTTATTTAAAGCCAGGAATGGTATTTGATTGCGCATGTTCTGTCAGTCATAAGAGCCCAACCTGTCAAAACTGGCAGCTCTTGATCACATTGAAGAACAAGACCTTCTGTGTGGAGGCCATCCACCCGACGTCACAGCTGGTTGAAGTCACTGAGCTTACATCCACTGACTGGCAGAGAGGATAGTTCAGTGTTCAACCTACAGTAAACAAACTCGGTGGGTGGGTGTGACGTCATGAGACATGCTAACGATTCAAGCCAGGACGGGTCTTATCTCTGTACCTGACTGACCCAACACCACCACTACAGACCTCCAGCGAGCAGTGGTGTCCTCCATGAGTCCTCCTGTTAGTGCAGCACCATCGGCAGACGGCTGCACCACGCAGGACTACATGCACACAGACCGTTACCACGACTGTCCTTAACACCACGTCACCGTCACCAAAGACTGCAGTGGTGTCGTACCAGACTGTCATGGAGTGACTCAGAATGGCAGCGGGTCATCTTCAGTGACGAGTCCCGCTTTAGTCTTGGTGGAGACGCCCAACGAATCCGTGTGTGGAGGCACCGTGGTCAGCACCGAGATGAACGGTTTGTCGTCACACGTCCAGAAGACCTGGTGTCCCTCCACCTCCACCCCTACCGCACCATCTGCAAGGAACTGCGTGAGGATGTTCAAGCTGCATGGGATGGATTATCACAGGACTCCATCAGGAACCTCTACAGCTCCATACCGAGACGTCTGGCGTGTTGGGTTAGCGAACACGGCGGCCCGACGCCATACTGAGAGACAGACTTCTGTATGTGTAGCTCAAATCTGGACCAGCTGACCAGTTCTTTGATGTAAGAGTATCTGAACGATGTTCAGTCGGCCTACATCCAGAAACTAGATCCAGTCCAGGTCAAATCCAACCACAGCTGTTATTGGTGCTTGTGGAGGTATTACACTGTGAGGCACGTTTGAGTCACATTCATTTTCCCACCAGTGACCTGGCTCCACCTTTAGGATGCCTCTCGCTACCCCAATACAAGGACACCAAGCACTCAGTGCCATATCAAACTCGTGCCCGTCTGTGGGTGGAGCTTCTGAGGCTAAGACCAAACAGATGGTTGTATAACTCAGTTGGCTGATCACTTGTGCCAGACTCGGACCAAGCCGGCTGGTCTGCAGCAGAGCCGGGCGGTAAGTCATTCTGTGGGTGGGTGGAGCCTCATCCAAAGGGAATGAAAGCCTGTGAGCGAGTCGTCGTGAGTCGGCTGTGGCTCCTGACCTTTTGAGCGTTTGCCCCCCCTTTAGCGCCACAATGTGATGGCGTCACAGCGTCTGACGTTTCCCTGAGCCCAAGGACACTGCCATCGCTGACCTATGACGGCGGCAGACACAAGCTTCAACTCGATTAGAGGACCCCTGACGATGATGCCGCTGTCGCGCCCTCGCGTACGGTCTCATGCACACTGGCGTGTCTTACCCTTTCTTGACGATGATGACGATGGCTCCCAGCAGAAGGATGAGGACCACTAGACCTCCAGCACAGGCCCCCAGTATCAGCCCCATGTCCTCGGCATGCTGGGACACCTCCAGAGCATGCTTGTGGTCCTTGCAGGCAGCTGAGGAGAAGAGAGAGAGAGAGAGGAGTGATCCAGTGAAACTGAGGGTCTCCAGTCTCGCAGTGGTGAACGCTGACGGTATGTGCTCAGCAGACACTACAGGGTCATGAGCTCCCTCTGACGGAACACATGGAGCAGCTTTCCCGTGTGCTCTCGGAACCAGGAGACAGAGGGAAGGCTCCCGGAGCAACAGCGTGGACGCTTGATATTTACACACAGCTGCACTAAGGAGGACAGAAGCACCTACACTAGATCAGACACCAGTCCCGCATGTTCTAGACCATGTTTGAGGATGTGCATGCTTCGCCACCAGTGCTCAGGTAGTTCCTCAGGGTAAACAAGTCCAATCTGCAGATTATTCCTTTGTGTTAATCTCTAATGATGCAAAATCATCTGTACCAGCAAGAACGTACACGAGGACTCCAACAGAGCCATAGAGCAATTAGACAGAAACGAGAAAACTCAGTGTTCAGTAGAAACGGTTCATAAAGCAGCTACTGACTAACAGTACAATCAGCTAACACTGTCCACATGCCTGTGTACTGTATAACCCTGTTCTTCAATGGTCAGGACCCCCACAGGACCACCACAGAGCAGGTACTATGTGGGTGATGGATCATTCTCAGCACTGCAGTGACCTTGACGTGGTGGTGGTGTGTTAGTGTGTGTGGTGCTGGTGTGAGTGGATCAGACACAGCAGTGCTGCTGGACACCTCAGTGTCACTGCTGGACTGGGAATCATCCACCAACCAGAACTATCCAGTCAACAGTGTCCTGTGGGTGGGCCCTGTGGGGGGCATCGTGTAGGACAGTGTCCTGTGGGCACCGTTCAATGGCCACTGATGAAGGATCGTCTCAGACTGCCCATCTAGAAGGTGGACCAGCGAGGTCGGAGTGTCTAATAGAGTGGACAGTGAGAGCACCTCTTGATCCACTCACCACCGCTCCATCCATATCACATATTGTTCCTTCAACTGACTTCCTTTTCCTATTAGTTCCTTTAAATTCAGATTTATTATGATTATTATGATACGGTTGATTACGTGTGGTCCCTTTAACGACTCCAGCACTCATAACACCTTCACTAGCAGTAGGTTCTGTACTGTTCCACCCCTGGCTGTTTGTAAAGGTTATTAAACCATGGGGAAAAAAAGGGAGACTGCGGCTCTGTGGAGGCCTATTTAAATTCCCTGCTTTTCCAGACTCTCCTCGCCTCCGCAAACGAGCTGGTACAACTTTTAAATTGACCAAAAAACGTTCTCCTGTCAAAACCACCCGGGTTGAGCAAGAACGCAGTCAACTTCAGTTTCCCTTCAAAAGGGAACGCAGCGCTGCAGTGCTGAACGCTGGCTCCCTCGCCAGCGCGTCACCGCCGGCACCTCCGCGCACAGGACCGGAGAGTATCCCGGTGTACGGTTTCTGAGTTCAGGCTGGGTGGTTTCAGAGGCACTGTACGAAACAGTAGATGCAGCTGCAATAATAAGCCGAGGTGTGAAGGACAGACTCAGCCCGGACTCAGCCCAGTACTCACCCCCTCAGCTCAGTAACGGCTCCACTGCAGAAAAAGAGGTCTAGGAAAACAGAACCTAGGGAAACGTAGGAACACTACAGTCCCCTAACCACAGGCCCGATGGGTTCTGCAGTGCTGAGCTCCACTGCAGCAGAGTCTTTAATCCCGCTCCCGCCTGCAGTCCTGTACCCGCGTAGACAGCATCAGATATTTGAGACTCTTCTGAAATAATCAGGGCTGAGAATGGCTGCCCCGGAGTCCCGGAGAGTCCGGGGGAGTCCCGGAGAGTCCCAGAGAGTTTCACCAAAACGATTCTATCACTGTGTAAACGGTAAAGGGATGCTCATCCATAAGTTCATTCTAATTTAATAACAGAGGTTAAACTCGTGAGCTTGTCCTCGTCACTGCCCCCTCACTCCCTCTGCTGCTGTCGTACCTCCATCAGGGGACTGAGAGCTCGGAGATGGCTGGTACATTGACATTGGAGCAGAGGGGCGTGACTACTCAGGGGGTCCTCATGTCTGTGTGACCTTCTGGCTCTCCCTGTTAGTCCTGCTGTAGGAGCCAGGCCTGCCGGAGTCACTGCTGCACCCTGTTAACACGGTATCGTGTGTTCAGGTCTGTCAAAGCTAACAGTCTGTCTGACCTCTCTGTAAAGGTAGAACGAATTAAGAAAGCAGCAATAACTGGATTTGGAATGGTTTCTGGATGTAGCCACATCAGTGTTCAGAGACTCTCACATCAGAGAACTGGTCAGCTGGTCCAGACGTGGTGGAGGCCTTCCCTGGCACAGTTCCGAGGAGAATTCCCTGTAGGCTGGGATTGTATCCACTGCTGGTAGACCCGTATGACCGTACGCTTCCACACACCTGCAGATTCAGCTACTTCCTTCACACTATGGTCTTTGGCCACGCCCACACGCAGTCCCTCCTTTTAGCCAATCATTAACATGGAGCCATTTTCCACACATGGAACGAGACATTCCCTGCACTGTAGCACCTCTTCCCAATCTATGGATCCCGTCACTCACACCCTGTAGGGCTTTATAGCCCCACCATCCTCATGGAGCGCTTCCTTGTAAACACCTTAAACACACAAGGAGGCTCATTTCCTGTTCAGTCAGCTTGTTTACTGTGGGAGCGTTCAGGGAGTGAAAGGTCCACTGCACCGGAATGCCGGCTGGGCTGAAAATCTTTCCGAGACCGGGAGTGGCGCGTATTGACTGAAAGGTCTAAGTGCTTTGCTGCGGTGGGGAGTTTGTCATTCCCGTCAATGGAGTTTGGTAGGTCACCTTGCTGAACATTAAAGGGGGCAGCAATATTGCGGTATATCACTTCCACATTCCACGCATGCCGTTCCTGAGCTCTTGATTAACTCCCTGAAACAGCGCAGACTGCCATACATCACCTGGATTGATCCCGTGCGTTCACCTGTCCTGGAATGCCTTCCTGAAGCGATCCCGGGTACAGTACACAGTCACTCTGTGGGAAGACTGTAAGCCGTGGCCCTGTTACAGAGCAGGCAGGATCACAGGCAGCAGCTCGCAGGGGGGCCAGGTGGGTTGGACGCTGGAGATGATAAGCTCCATCCAAGCCGCTGTGTCCTGGGATCTGGACGTCTCTGACCTGCCTCCTTCCAAAGTCAGTCTAGCCTGGTTTGCCGTCCTTTCCTGCCAGAGCCTGTCGGTTCTCTCTGTGTTTTCCCCTGGTAGCACTCTGTCTCCTGTGGCTGGATCATCAGCTGGGTTAGGCTGATAACCTGTCCTCGCTCGCTTGCTCGCTCTCTAAGCTCCGCAGGACCTCTGTAAGGATTAACTCACAGCACAGAGTGAGCTCACTACCTCCTGTCTGCGCTGTAGCGCTAGCGGCTAACACTCTAGTCCACTGTATATATCTGATATATATCTGATACAGAAACATACCGACATACTGGATGTGGTTTTGTTCTCTGAGGTGTCACTGTGTTTGAGCTGTAGTCAGCGATTCTGAATCATTCAAAAACGAGTCCCGTCTGTGTGTTTAAGGTGGTAGTACCTTCAGGCTCCTGCAGATGGCGCTGCACGAGGATGATAGGCATACTATAAAGCCCTGCAGGGTGTGAGTGATGGGATCCATAGATTGGGAAGAGGTGCTACAGTGCAGGGAATGTCTCGTTCCATCTGTGGAAAATGGCTCCAGAGCAGATGTTAATGATTGGCTAAAAGGAGGGACTGCATGTGGGCGTGGCCAAAGACCATAGTGTGAAGGAAGTAGCTGAATCTGCAGGTGTGTGGAAGCGTACGCTCATACGGGTCTACCAGCAGTGGCTACAATCCCAGCCTACAGGGAATTCTCCTCGGAACTGTGCCAGGGAAGGCCTCCAACACATCTGGACCACCTGACCAGTTCTGTGATGGAAGAGTGTCTGAAAATTGATGATGATGGGTCAATCCAGTCCCAGCTGGTATTGGAGCTTGTGGAGGTGGAGACGTATCTCCACCGTGAGTTTATATACCTATATACATACAGTAAGATAAAACCAAAGTACTTGACGGACTGGTGACGACCCCACCACGACCCGGATGAATGATGTCCTGTTCTGCTGTTGTGGTTTCAGGACAGTGGTTCTGCGTTGGCACTGAGGACGGTAGGTGGTATTTCATATAATCCATCCTCTGGTCCTCCAGTCACCTCTGGGCTGCTGCCAGACTCACACAAAGTCAAGGTCACATGAGCAGCATCCCTGGAAAGCTCTGGGTAGCTCATATATTGGAGAGATCTACTGCCAGAACAGCTGCTATGACCGGCTTCATCAAATTTGCAGCCGTCGGCCGACCAGACTCAATCTCGCCAGGCCGGCAGCTGAATCCAGCGAATCAGCCTCGGCACGAGTCATACTCATGCGTGTATTAGTGGGAGAGCACCACACTGGTCCTGATCAGATCGCTGCGGCGCGGATCAGACTGATGCTGGCGGCCACTTTTGTTTGTCCCTCTCTCAGCTCCCGCATTTCCCCCATGTAAACCCAGCCACTTTATCAGCGAGTCAGAAAAGACCCAGCAGGAAATCTCTCCTCAGATTAATGCGAGCTCCTGCCGCGCCTCCAAAAGCAGAAATTGCCATTTGAAAAAGCGCAGAAATGGAGCCGCATCGTTGCACCATCTGCCGAGGGAGCTCTAATTAAAAAGTGCTCGATGGGTCGCATAAATAAGTGCGCATGAGAGGAGAAATGAATTAACTGTAAGGATGCCACGCTCTCCGCATTAGGTGGCTTTTGATTAATGTTTTCGGTGCGCTGCGAGACCATACAGCAGACTCGAGTCAAAGCAGCGAGTCAAGCGCGATTTAATAGGGGGCAGAAAAGCACGTCTGTTTAGCCATCAGGTCACCTACCAGCTAGCGCAGTCGAAATTCTAACTCAGGGTGGCTTTCTCCTTCCAAATCGACGAGGAGACGTGACGGCACATGTCGGAAACACAGCATCAACACAGATTCAAATATCGAAACCAGTTCAAAATAACAAAACCAGTTAAAAATTACGAAACCAGTTAAAAATTACGAAACCAGTTCAAATAACGAAACCAGTTCAAAACAATGAAACCAGTTAAAATAACGAAACCAGTACAAACTTATGAAACCAGTTCAAAACAACGAAACCAGTTCAAATAACGAAACCAGTTCAAAACAACGAAACCAGTTTAAAACAACGAAACCAGTTCAAATAACGAAACCAGTTCAAATAACGAAACCAGTTCAAAACAACGAAACCAGTTCAAAACAACAAAACCAGTTCAAAATAACTAAACCAGTTCAAAACAACAAAACCAGTTCAAAATAACTAAACCAGTTCAAAACAATGAAACCAGTTCAAATAACGAAACCAGTTCAAAACAACGAAACCAGTTTAAAACAACGAAACCAGTTCAAATAACGAAACCAGTTCAAATAACGAAACCAGTTCAAATAACGAAACCAGTTCAAAACAACGAAACCAGTTCAAAACAACAAAACCAGTTCAAAATAACTAAACCAGTTCAAAACAACAAAACCAGTTCAAAATAACTAAACCAGTTCAAAACAATGAAACCAGTTCAAATAACAAAACCAGTTAAAAATTACGAAACCAGTTCAAAATTATGAAACCAGTTCAAATAACGAAACCAGTTCAAATAACGAAACCAGTTCAAAATAACGAAACCAGTTCAAATAATGAAACCAGTTCAAAACAACGAAACCAGTTTAAAACAACGAAACCAGTTAAAATAACGAAACCAGTTCAAAATAACGAAACCAGTTCAAATAACGAAACCAGTTCAAAACAACGAAACCAGTTCAAAACAACGAAACCAGTTCAAAACAACGAAACCAGTTCAAAACAACGAAACCAGTTAAAATAACGAAACCAGTTAAAATAACGAAACCAGTTCAAAATAACGAAACCAGTTCAAATAACGAAACCAGTTCAAAACAACGAAACCAGTTCAAAACAACGAAACCAGTTCAAATAACGAAACCAGTTCAAATAACGAAACCAGTTCAAAACAACGAAACCAGTTCAAATAAGAAAACAAGTTCTGAGAGACCAGTTTTTTGGCGGGTATGGAACATTCCTAGATCCACTGTGTCACATATGTCCTGGGAATACGTCATGGAAGGCATTACCACCCGCAGTGCACAGACGGGCTTTTATTCAGCCTGGGATTCTCAGCATCTCTACTGGGAGCAGGGCCGCCTTCCCCGCAGGTACCGTACAGCTGATCCCTCTCCTCCTGGACGTCACCTCTTCCAGACACTTCCCTCTGGCAGAAGACTCAGACCCATCAAGGCCGGCACAGCCAGACCCGCTAACAGCTTATTCCTCTGAGCTGAGGTAACACTCATCAACCACAGTCCCCTCACACTGAACCACACCCTACCTGACAAACCTAAACTCAGAGACAGAGCCTTCAAAACATCCAGCACAGCCCTGCAGCTCATACACTCCTCATCTACACACCAGCTCACCCAGACGGAGGTGTGGGAGTGCAGGTGTGTTGGGAAGGAGGATAAAGGTGACCAGGATCAATAACTGATGATAAATTTAGACTGATATGATCAATATTTATTGAGCTACACATACAGAAGTCTGTCTCTCAGTATGGCGTCGGGCCGCCGTGTTTGCTAACCCAACACGCCAGACGTCTCGGTATGGAGCTGTAGAGGTTCCTGATGGAGTCCTGTGATAATCCATCCCATGCAGCTTCAACATCCTCACACAGTTCCTGCAGATGGTGCGGTAGGGGTGGAGGTGGAGGGACACCAGGTCTTCTGGAC
>JAMWET010003626.1:0-2500 GCA_024036415.1 Prochilodus magdalenae | reverse complement strand
GTCTGTCTGTCTGTCTCAGCCACACTGTTTACTGTAGGTGAGGAGAAACCCCTCCTGCTCTCAGAGTAATCCACCACACGCTACAGAAACATCAGGAGCCCGACCGCACGAACACACTGAGGTATCTACACGGCGGAGGGGGAAGCTCAGTGATGAAAGCTCAGTGTAAATCTCTGAAACCGGGGGCATACAGACCAGCCTGGTCTTAGTCTAATCCTGGCCTCTCCCATCTCCCCAAGCAGAGAGAGAGAACAAGGACACATATGAGAGGAGAGAGGGGAGGAGAGTAGAGGGTTTGAGAGAGGGGATATGGAGAGAGAGAGAGAGTAGGGAGTTTGAGAAGACAGAGGAGCGAGAAGAGAGGAAGAAACTAGACGGGTGAGGAGAGAGAGGGGAGAGAGAGAGAGAGAGAGGGGTTTGAGAGAGGAGAGAGAGAGAGAGAGGGGAGAGAGAGAGGGGAGAGAGAGAGAGAGAAGAGAGAGAGGAGAGAGAGACGAGAAGAGAGAGAAAGAGAGAGAGGAGAGAGAGAGAGAGAGAGGAGAGAGAGAAAGAAGGGTCAGTGGCTGAGGCGGTGCGAGATGCGCGTATATCAATATGTGTAAGAATTCTACCAGATGTGAAATTGTGGTCCCCTGTAATGGCACAATTATGCAAATGAGCTCACCTAGATTGGAGTCGGGACCCCTCTCCCCTAACTGCTGTTAAATTACCTCATTAATTGAAAAGCTTTTGAAGTTGATTCCACCTTCCTGCCCCGCGCAGGTTTTTACATCCCGCACTCAGTTGTACCCCCAGGAAGGTGTCGTTACTCGCACACGAGCCATGACGGGCGTGTGCCCGCGCTGTTCCTCCGCCAAGGTTCCGCGGGTCCTCACTGCAGCCGAACATCACCGGGAACAGCCCCTCGATACTCAGGCATGCGCGGTAACGTAACGCGGGCTCGTTGCTCGCGGAGGCGGCGGTTTAAAAGATGGCAAGGTTCCATGGTGAGCTTTTACGATACTTCAGGGTCAGTTATATCCGGAATATGGGAACGTTGGATGTCCGTCGCCCTGGGACGGTGAATTTTGGCTGTTATCGCGTCTGTGCTATGACCCGAGTCAGGGGTGAGCTAGCGGTGCTGCTAGCCACAGCCCTGCTCCGTGTTCTCCCATCATTATCCTAACCGTATGTCTTCCAAGTGAAGTCGACTCAAAGTAATTCCGGGCCTGCGTCTCCGTAAAGCTGCACCTAATTATCCGGAATAATTGTCAAAATAACACGCCTCTCCCCTCTGCTTCGGAGCCGGAGCGGCCGGGCTGGGCTCGCCGTGAGGCGGAGTGATTTACAGGAGCTGGGAGAGATGGGAATGTGTGCGTGTAAGATGAACAGTGACCTGGATAATCCCGGAGCGGACCTGTTACGGACCGTCAGGGAACCGCCGGAGAGAGCGGAGCTCTCCTCACCAACACTCACACGCTCCTCACGTCACGCAGACATTCCCCACAGTGGGGTCGGATAGACCGGACTGGAGGAGCGTTGGAAGTGCCTCCGCCCCGTGGTTCTATAAGCGATCAAGGCGCCAGGATACGGAAAAACAAAAAAACCGGTTTAGTATCTCGTTTGGCCGGCTGTGTTTGGTTCTGATGGAATAAATCAATACCGCTTTACCGGAGCGCCGGCAGAGAGGAGCTACATCAGCTCATCACCGGACTACAGCTTCACCCGGCAACTCCCTCTCCATCTATCACTCTACCTCTCTACCTCTCTACCTCTCTACCTCTCTCTCCATCTATCACTCTACCTCTCTACCTCTCTCTCCATCACTCTATCACTCTCTCTACCTCCCTCTCCATCTATCACTCTACCTCTCTACCTCTCACTCCCTCTCACTCCCTCTCTATCTACCACTCTACCTCTCTACCTCTCTCCCTCTCCCTCTCTATCTATCACTCTACCTCTCTCTATCACTATCACTCTACCTCTCTACCTCTCACTCCCTCTCCATCTATCACTCAATCACTCTACCTCTCTCTCCATCTATCACTCTACCTCTCTACCTCTCACTCCCTCTCCATCTATCACTCTATCTCTCTACCTCTCTCTTCATCTACCTCTCTACCTCTCACTCCCTCTCCATCTATCACTCTATCACTCTACCTCTCTACCTCTCTCTTCATCTACCTCTCTACCTCTCACTCCCTCTCCATCTATCACTCTATCACTCTACCTCTCTACCTCTCTCTTCAATCTGACTCCTCTCTTTACCTCGTCACTAGTATCCCCTCTCCATCTATCACTCTATCACTCTACCTCTCTATCTACCTCTCTCTCCATCACTCTATCACTCTACCTCTCTCTACCTCTCCATCTATCACTCTACCTCTCTACCTCTCACTCCCTCTCCATCTATCACTCTATCACTCTACCTCTCTACCTCTCTCTCCATCACTCTATCACTCTACCTCTCTCTACCTCTCCATCTATCACTCTACCTCTCTACCTCTCACTTCCCCTCTCC